>PITA01008843.1:66146-81754 GCA_004023965.1 Spilogale gracilis | reverse complement strand
GGAGGCATAGTATTCCATTGTATATATGTACCACATCTTCTTTATCCATTCATCTGTTGATGGGCACCTTGGCTCTTTCCACAGTTTGGCGATTGTGGCCATTGCTGCGATGAACATTGGGGTGCATATGGCCCTTCTTTTCACTACATCCGTATCTTTGGGGTAAATGCCCCGTAGTGCAATTGCAGGGTCATAGGGTAGCTCTATCTTTAATTTTTTAAGAAATCTCCACACTGTTTTCCAAAGCGGCTGCACCAGTTTACATTCCCACCAACAGTGCAAGAGGGTTCCCCTTTCTCCGCACCTCTCCAACACTTGTTGTTTTCTTTTTTTTTTTTTTTTTAAGATTTTATTTATTTGACAGAGAGAAACACAGCCAGAGAGGGAACACAATTGGGGGAGTGAGAGAGGGAGAGGCAGGCTTCCTGCCGAGCACGGAGCCCGATGTGGGACTCGATTCTGGGTCTCTGGGATCATGACCTGAGCTGAAGGCAGTCACTTAACCAACTGAGCCACCAAGGTGCCCCAAAAAAGTACATATTCTGTGTGACCATGATATTAATCAAGATTTGGAAAATTTTAATCTCTTCAGAAAATTTCCTTAAACTCAAGTCTAGTCAATCCTACCCTTCCTAGAAATCACTATTGTGGTTTATACAGTAAATACTAGTTTGACATTTTTCTAACTTCATATAAATGGGTTTAGACCAGTAGATATTCTTCTGTCTTTTTGCTCAGTGTAATATTTTTGAGATTCATTCATATTTTTGTATTTAAAAGCAAGTTTTTACTTTTTATTGTTGAATAGTATTCCCTTTTATCAATACATTATAATTTATCTGTTCTGCTATTGATAGACCTTTGGGTTAATTCTGGTTTTTGGCTATTATGAATGAAATCACTGTGAAAGTTCTTGGGCATTTTTTTTTTTCAAATGTATGTTGACATTTCTCTTGGGGTAAATTCCTGGGTCATGTTATATATTCTTAACACCGTCAAGAGCTGCCAAACTCTTCCAAAGTGACTGTACATATTATACTTCCACCAGAATTGCTTGAGTGCATCCATTTCTCCATATCCTTGACACCTTTTCGTGTCATTAGTCCTTTTAGTTTTTGACATCTGGTGGGTGTTTAATGGTATCTCATTGTGAATGTCAGGATGAGAACTTAGATCAGATTAGTTCGTACCATCCCTCTTTCAACACTTCTGGTGACTTTGCAGCTTTCTCCTGACTTACAAAAAACCTCTGCCCTACTCAGCATCACAGCAATCTTCTCACAGGCACCCAGGAAATACTGCCACGTGTCTGGGCTGCTAGTCTCATTTCTATCTCCTTCCTCATTGCTAAACATATACTCAGGTTAAAGTATTTCTGAACATGCATTTCCCTCTGTGCTTTTGTATATGTTGGTTATTTTCCACTGAAGACTCTCCCATTTATACTGTCAAGGAAAACAATTTTTATTTGACCAGCTTAGATAACCTCTTTCTCTGAAAACTTCCTCTATTCCCCTAATCAAATCTAAATACTTCTCCTCTGTGGTTTCAGAATATATTGTGTGTTATGTTCATGTTTCTATTTGAGTTTTTATGGTTTACTTTAATTATTTTTTTCATGTCAATATATTTCTCAGAAGATTGTAATCTCTGACCCAGAATACATGAATAACTTAACATTGCACCCCAAGCTTCAGAATAGTATCTGTCGGTCAAAACTGTTTGTTAAATGAAAGAAGGAGTAACATGCTTTAGACTTTATTATAGGAATCATGTCCCTGTAGTTCACAAAGAATGGAAAACAAAGCATTGTTTACATGAATGACTTGAGATTTTGCTCTATAATCAATGCAAGAAAAGTTCATTCCTCAAAAATTTCTAATTTTTCAGGGGTCCTGGGTGGCTCAGTTGGTTAAGCAACTGTCTTCAGCTCAGGTCATGATCCCGGAGACCCGGGATGGAGTCCCACATCGGGCTCTCTGTTCAGCGGGAAGCCTGCTTCTCCCTCTCTCACTCCCCCTGCTTGTGTTCCCTCTCTCGCTATGTTTCTCTCTGTCAAATAAATAAAACCTTTAAAAAAAATTCTAGTTTTTCTTAAAGGACTCTAAATGATTATATTTAGATTAAGTAGACATTGGCTCACCAAAAATGGGCTTTATTTTTTTTTATTTTTACTTTTAAAGACTTGATTTATTTGAGATAGAGAAAAAGTGAGAGAGAGAGAGAGAGAGAGAGAGAGAGAGAGCGCATGCACAAGCAAAGAAAACAGCAAGCAGAGGGAGAAGGAGGCTTTCCACTGAGCAGGGAGCCTGATGCAGGTCTCCATCCCAGGACCCTGGGATTTTGACCTGAGCCAAAGGCAGACACTTAACTGACTGAGCTACCCAGGCACCCTAAAAATGGACTTTATTAGAACTTAGACAGCTCAACCCCAAAAACCCCAAATAATCCAATTTAAAAATGGGCAGAAGACATAAACAGACTTTTCTCCAAGGAGACACACAGATGGTCATCAGATGCATCAAAAGGTTCTCAACATCACTCATTATCTGGGAAGTGCAGATAAAAACCACAATGAGATATCATCTCACACCTCTCAGAATGGATTAAATAAAAAACACAAAAAGCAGTGTTGATGAAATGTGGAGTAAAAGGAAGTTGGTACACTGTTGATGGGAATGCAATCTTGTGCAGCCACTCTGGAAAACTATATGGAGCTTCATCAAAAAGTTAAAACCAGAGCTACCCCGTGACTAGCAATTGCACTACTAGGTATTTACCGAAAGAATACAAAAAATACTGACTCAAAGGGACATATGTACCCTGATGATTATAGCAGCAGTATCAGCAATAACCAAGTTATGAAAAGAGCCCAAATTGTCCATCAACAGATGACTAGATAAATAAGTTGTGATACACACACACACACACACACACACACACACACACACACACAGAGGAATACTATTCAGTCACCAAAAAGAATGAAATCTTGCCATTTGTAAAGAAATGGATGTAGCTAGACTGTATTATACTAAGTGAAATAAGTCAGTCAGACAAAAGACAAATACCATATGATTTTACTCATATGTAGTATTTAAGAAACAAAATAAATGAACATAGGGGAAAAAAAGAGAGCAAGGTAAACCATAAAACAGACTCTTAACGACAGAGAACAAACTGAGGGTTGTTTGCAGGGAAGTGGGTGGAGGGATGGGCTAAATGGTGATGGGTATTAAGGAAGTCATTTGTGATGAGCACTGGATATTATATGCAGATGATGAATCATTTAATTCTACTTTTGAAACTGATATGACACTATATGTCAACTAACCAGAATTTAAATAAACACTGGAAAAAAAAAACCCACAAAGGAATGCATGCTTTTATGTATGTTTATTTCAGCATTAGTTACAAATAGCCAAATTAAGGAAGCAGCCCATTGATAACTGAATGGAATGAAAAAAGATGTGAGATTACATATACATATGTTATATATTATTATATATATATTATTATTATTATGTACATATACATTAGAATATTACTAGGTCATAAAAATAATAAAATCTTGCCATTTCTAACAACATGGATGAATCTAGAGAATATATATGAAATAAAATAAGTCAAATCCCATGACTTATGGGAGAAAGTCCCAGAGAAAGACAAATCCCATGATCTCACTCATATGTGGAATTTAAGACCAAAACATTTAATAAACAAAAGGGGGGAGGAGAGAAATTAAAAACAACAACAATGCAGACTCTTAACTATAAAAAACAAACTGATTATTGCCACAGGGCAAGTGTGTGAGATGATGGATAAAATAGGTGAAGAGGATCAAGAGTAGACCTATTTTGATGAGGATGGATTAATGTATACATTTGTTGAGTTACTCTATTGTACACCTGAAACTAATATAAGACTTAACTATACTGGAATCAAAATTAAAAAAATAATGTGCTATAATGTACACATGAATTTAGATATCTTAATTGAACCACTATTAGTAAAATAATTGGTAATAATTTATTAAATTACAGATTTGAGATCTTAGGCTTTTTCACATCTTACATATGTTCAGTGAGATAGTGTGTGTGTGTGTGTGTGTGTGTGTGTGTGTGTGTGTGTGTGTGTTTAAGGGTATTTGCAATATTTAAGCAGCAAACTTCCTGATGTTTCTTGGAAATTTTAACTAATCCATTTTACCTTATAAAATGTCACAGATGGTCATCTGGCTGGCTCAGTAGGTTAAAGCCTCTGCCTTCGGCTCAGGTCATGATCTCGGGGTCCTGGGATCGAGGCCCACGTCGGGCTCTCTGCTCAGCAGGGAGCCTGCTTCCTCGTCTCTCTCTGCCTGCCTCTCTGCCTGCTTGTGATCTCTCTCTCTCTGTCAAATAAATAAATAATTTTTTAAAAATGTCACAGAAATTCCATTTCTTTTTGGCCCTTATTAGGGTTATTGAGTAAAAAAAAAAACAAATAAAATGCATTTAAAATAAAAATATTGGTAATCAAAATACCTGGTAATCTGAGACTAGTTTATATCATGGGCTGCCTAAATCTTCTGTCACTTTTTCCTTACTGGTGATAGCTTGTCCCCCAAGTAAATGCATCAAAATTCCAGAAACTAACTTTTCAAACCCAGTGACCTCTTCCTGACTGATGAGAGTTGAGAAATCTGAACGAGAAGACATTCATTCCTGAAAGAGATGTGTGAGTATAACTGTCTATCAAAGTGTCCAACCTGCCTCTAGCCTGTAACACTGAACAAATTCTCTGAGAATGTGGCCAATGGAAGCTATTTCATGATTAGGAAGTAGAGGATAAAAGGCGAAGCACTCTGTGTGTCTAGGCCACATCCCTCTTCTATAAGAACTTCTTTATATATGGGGAATGGACTTCTAACTGTACATTTATAGGACATGTTTTGGCTCTGGTCTTTGGTTGACTGGAACTCTGACTCAAGTTGTAGCAGTCAGATTCTCCCCCACAGGAATTAGAAAATGGAATTGAGAAATTCCTGCCAGTCTGGGCTGAACACCAAAATGGAACTGTAAATGCAGAGTTTGATGTTGAGGCTGCCAATTCAGTAAAAGTGGATTAGCAGAGAAAAAAAGATGATTGAAATAAATGTACAAATCCTTACCCTGCTCTACTTTTGCCATAGTGTTTATTTTCTTCTAACATAATATATAATTTATTCAACATTACACTTATTGCTTATTATTTGTCTCCTACAACTAGAGACTTAGTTCCAAGTCTTCAGGACCTTTATTTTTCCCCATTAAGATGTACCAAGTGTTAAGAATAATTCTTGGAATATAGATAGTATCAAGCTTTTTTTTAAAATATTTTATTATTTATTTGACAGTGAGAACCATAGCGAGAGAGGGAACACAAGCAGGGGGAGTGAGAGAGGGAGAAGCAGACTTCCCGCCGAGCAGGGAGCCCGATGTGGGACTTGATCCCAGGTCTCCGGGATCATGACCTGAGCCAAAGGCAGTGGCTTAACCAACTGAACCACCCAGGCGTCCCTAGTATCAAACTTTTAAAGAGATTTCAAATTTGATTCATTCCAAAAACACAGACTCACTCCATGTAGTATGTAATCTTGTAGATTTATTGACCATTTGTTGCACAACCTAAAAACTTCGAAATTATTTGAGTCTAAGAAGCTTTCAATAAAGAAAAAATTGTGGCTACAAATGTAATGAAGCAATATGATCAATTTAGAATTGACTAAAAACTTACAAAATCAAGAAATCAGCTAAATTCCAAAATGGGACATTCAGGTTTACACATAATGGGCAAAACTAATGGAAAATGTCAGGTTAAAAATAATTGCAGTATCTTTTTGTTGTTAAATTGTTCTTTAGAACATATCAAAAGTCACATATATCATTAGTGACTTTGTGGTTTTGAATATTATTTAATTTGAAAGTGAAATTTGTTGGAGTAGCCATAGAGACAATATTGGTGAGAACATCAAAAACTTTAAATGGTTCTCATAACATATTTGTAACTTGTGATTTAGCCATTCTGGGTCCTTTTGGACCTAATCAGAATGTCAATCACCTAGATAGATGATTGATTGGTAGATAGATAGTCAAATATCTTGCCATATTTCTTTTCTTTTTTTTTTTTTAAAGATTTTATTTATTTGACAGAGAGAAACACAGCCAGAGAGGGAACACAAGCAGGGGGAGCGAGAGAAGGAGAAGCAGGCTTCCCGTTGAGCAGGGAGCCCGATGTGGGACTCGATCCCGGGTCTCTGGGACCATGACCTGAGCCGAAGGCAGTCGTCCAACCAACTGAGCCACCCAGACACCCCTCTTGCCATATTTCTTGACTTGATTATGTTAAATATGCCCCATAATCTCTTATTATTAAAATTTTCTGGCTGGAATGTTAATACTTGATCTCTGGATATTAAAGGAAAGAGTACACATTTGGGCATGATAAATCAGCTAGGGGCAGGTCTGCTACTAAATAGCTGTGGGAATTTGGATAAGTCACTAAACATCAAAAATAGTACCATGAAGTCTTATATTGCAGAAATGTATGTGCTTTTGGTGGGCTTCACAAAGCAAACTGTTGTATGTTATATTTCTTTTTAGCCATTTCAATGTCAGAATCAATTCTGAGGAAGCAGATATTCTTGCCAAATGACAATTTAACAGAACAGACCATCAAAACACGAGACACATGCTTTATAGGTTATTCAAGGCTTTCCCACATACGTCCCTATTTAATCCAAATAACAAACCAGTGAGAAGTAGGAAAATTACTTCTATTAACCCATTACAAAGTTAAGGAAATGGAGGCTAATAAGCTTATAAAGCTCAGGTAGTCTACACAGATGTACAGCAAGTAATATACCCAAGAAATATTGCACTGTCAAAAGAATGCAACTCTCTCCCAATGCAGCATCTTCAGTTAGCAGCAAACTTAACTCACTTTGGTTCCACTCACTGTCATGCTCTTCTCTCCCTTCTCTGTAAATCAACAGAGCAGGCAGAACAATTTTCCTAAAGTATGTATTATGTCACTTCCTAACTTAAGACTCTTTAATAGGTTACTATTGAAACTAGAATACTAAATGGAACAACCAACTCCTCTTCTTATGGCCTTCTGGTACATGAGTGACGATCCTCCTTTTTCCTTCTCTTCTCTTCTCTCTTCCCATCATTCACTGCCCTTTATCTTCTTCTCTCCCCCTCCAACATGTGATGCTCACAATAGTTATAAGGCCTTTACACTTATTGGTCTCTCTCAGAATCCTCTTCCACCAAATATTTTCATGGCTGCCTCCTTTTAAACATTTAATTATCAATAGAAATATCACTTCCGCATAGGGACTTCTATGAGTTCCTTGCCCAAGCAGCTATTCCCTGTGGCTATCTTATTATCTTGTTTGGTTTCCATATTGAATTTTTCTATACCTAAAATATCTTACTTTATAAGTGTTAATATTTGGGCGCCTGGGTGGCTCAGTGGGTTAAAGCTTCTGCTTTCGACTCAGGTCATGATCTCAGGGTCCTGGGATTGAGGCCTGCATAGGAAGCCTGTTTCCTCTGTTCTCCCTGGCTGTCTCTCTGCCTACTTGTGATCTCTCTGTAAAATAAATAAATAAACTCTTTTGAAAAAAAAAGTGTTAATATTGTACCCCAAAACCCCTAATGGGAAGTTAGTAACTTGATAGCTATTCTTTCCTGTTTTCTACTATATTTTTACTATTTTAGATGCAGAAGAAGCAGCCAATAAATGTGAATTACTAATAGAAATAAAAACAAACCAACCTCTCTTAATGATGTTTACCATCTACATGTTAATCTATGTCTTTCACATCATTTCATTCTCTCTGGTTTCCACACACCATTCACTGCTCTACACAACCCAATCTTGTTTCTGTCCATATCACACTGCTGGTCTCCCCCTGAGGTCACAAACAGCATTGTGTCTTCATCTCTGATACCTCTGTGGCAGTTTACACAGTTTGCTACACCTTTGTTTATACATCTTTCCCCTTTGGATTTTCACAATGCATTTGTAAATTTTTCCTTACACGAACATATGACATTTCCTTTTTTTAGACTGTTCCTTTCAAACCTCCAATCATCTTTCAAATGCCTCCGAAATCTTCCAAGTTCCTTTTGATGACTATCTTCGTTTCTTCTCTCATGTTCCAAGTGCTCATTATACATGATGCCATTATTTTTCTTATTAATTATTTGCCTGTCTCATTCCCCTCTGGAATATAAACTACTTAAGGGCAGGAAGATTCTTTGCTAATTGTGCATCCTTGGTGTCCAATGTTTGACTCCAAATTGCCAGACTAAATATGTATCTCTTAGATAAGTAAAAACATGATGATGTTACTATATAAGAGGGCAGAAATCCTCAAGTCATTTTTGGATAGCATTTTACACAGATTCAGTTCACGATATAGGGCAGCTCAGAACTTCAGTTAATATGGGTTAGCCCAAAGTGGACGTAAGAAAGACCAAAGTACCTGTAGGAAAGACCAAAGTACCCATAGGAAGGATACAGCGAAATCAAAGTCCTTTACTCCAGACAGTTCACCATGCTATCCTTAGGTAGTGTTCTTTCTAGTTTGTATAAATAGATGTAGTAGCACTAAGAAAAATACTCTTGAGGTTATACTCTGATGACATTATAAATGTGATGTATTAATGGACTGAAAAGAAAATCCTCAAACGGGGATCTAATCAATAAGGATTGTCAGAACATAGCTACAAAATAGGGGTAGTATTTCCTTACTCTTGTTAATAGCAACAACTTCTTTTTTTTTTTTTTTTAAGATTTTATTTATTTGACAGAGAAGCACAGCCAGAGAGGGAACACAAGCAGGGGGAGTGAGAGAGGGAGAAGCAGGCTTCCCGCTGAGCAGGGAGCCCGATGTGGGACTCGATCCCTGGTCTTTGCGATCATGACCTGAGCCAAAGGCAGTTGCTTAACCAACTGAGCCACCCAGGTGCCCCAATAGCAACAACTTCTTAATGAATTAGAACAGCCATCTCTTCTACGGTCAATTTCAATTTAAAAACGGATGCTTCTTTTGGTGCTAGTTGGCTTTCTCTGGAAAATAACATCAAATAGAACTTTGGGCCAAGTTCTTCAATTCATCTTCCTTATAGTGGATTAATACAGCATTGGACAACTTGACAGAGGATGTTGTCAAATGGGCTGTTTCACATGTAAGCAACGGGAAAGTAAAGTAGCACAATCTTTAGGAAAGTACTGGCATTTATTATCAAGAATCTTAAATTCTTACTATCTTTGTGACAATGATTTCATTTGTTTGAGTCTACCCAAAGGAAGAAAAACAACTACAGTGACAAAATAAAGTATTTATTACAGTATCAATTATAGCTACAACTGGGTGGAAAAACCTAGTCAATAGCATAAGCAATACTTGTGCTTCAGATAAAGTATAGACTTGTCACTACACAATGATAGCAACTAATTTAGAATTATTATAACAGTAACAACTAATTAACCAATTGGGTATTATGCAACAATTTAAAGTATTTCCAAAGATTATAAAAGAATATGAGATTTACTATATTTGGAAAAAAAATCTTTAAATTGTACGAAAACAATAGCAATAACAAGGAAACTAGTTAAACTCTATGATTCCAAGTTTATCAAAATTAATATGAAGAAAAAGCTATAAAACAACAAGGATAGTACCAAGTAAAATGATAATAGGAGCATGAATATTTTTTCTTTCTGATTTTCTATGTTTTAGGATTTTTTTCTAATGAGTATTATTGCTTACTAAAAGGAAAAAAATACTTTAAAAAAAATACTAAGTCACCCACTTGCACAAAAACTGTGTTGAAAAAGAAAGAGCTCACACAATTGTTCTATTCATTGGTATAAAAATCTAGTTTGATTTAATCCATGGCTAATCTCTCAATAAATCCCTAGGGGAAAAGAAAACAAAGGAAACAGAAATACATGCCTTTTCTCACTAACATGTTTAAAAATACTTCCTAAATATTGCAAGTGTGTGACAATATGAAAACATTTATTAGACAGTTGTGTTCTTTTTGCTGTGAAGAAGCTTTTTATTTTGATGAAGTCCCAAAAGTTCATTTTCACTTTTTTTTCTTTTGCCTTTGGAGACTTGTCTTGAAAGAAGTTGCTGTGGCCGATGTCAAAGAGGTTTCCGCCTATGTTGTCCTCCAGGATTTTGATGGACTCCTGCCTCACATTGAGGTCTTTCATCCATTTCAAGTTTGTCTTTGTATGTGGTGTAAGAGAATGGTCTAGTTCCATTCTTCTATATGTAGCTGTCCAATTTTCCCAGCACCATTTATTGAAACAAAGAGGCAACCCATGGAGTGGGAGAGGTTATTTGCAACTGACACTACAGACAAAGAGCTGATATCCAAGATCTATAAAGAACTACTCAAGCTCAACATCCAAAAAGAAGATGAACACATCAAAAAATGGCCAGGAGACATGAAGAGGCACTTCTCCATAGAAGACATACAAATGGCTAACATACACATGAAAAGATGTTCATCATCACTAGCTATCAGGGAAATTCAAATCAAAACCACACTGAGATAGCACCTTACATCAGTCAGAATGGCCAAAATTAACAAGACAGGAAACAAGTGTTGGAGAGGCTGTGGAGAAAGGGGAACCCTCTTACACTGTTGGTGGGAATGCAAGTTGGAGCAGCCACTTTGGAAAACAGTGTGGAGATTCCTCACAAAATTAAAAATAGAGCTATCCTATTACCCTGCAATTGCACTACTGGGTATTTATCCCAAAGATACAGATGTAGTGAAAGGAAGAGCCATATGTACCCCAATGTTCATTGCAGCAATGGCCACAATCACCAAACTGTGGAAAGAGCCAAGGTGCCCTTCAACAGATGAATGGATAAAGAAGATGTGGCACATATATACAATGGAATATTACGCCTCCATCAGAAAGGATGAACATCCAACTTTTTTTCTTAAAGATTTTATTTATTTATTTGACAGAGAAACAGAGCCAGAGAGGGAACACAAGCAGGGGGAGTGAGAGAGGCAGAAACAGGCTTCCCACTAAGCAGAGAGCCTGATGTGGGGCTTGATCCCAGGTCTCCGGGATCATGACCGGAGCCGAAGGCAGCTGCTTAACCAACTGAGCCACCCAGGCGTCCCTGAACATCCAACTTTTGCAGCAACATGGACTGGATTGGAAGAGATTATGCTGAGTGAAATAAGCCAAGTGGAGAAAGTCAAATATAACACAGTTTCACTTACTTGTGGTGCATAAGGAGTAATATAGAGAAGGAAAGGAAATGGGAAGTAGGGTAATTTGGGGAGGTACACGAAACATAAGAGACTTTGGACTCAGAAACAAACTGAAGGTCTTGGAAGGGAGAGGGTGGGGGGATGGGAGAGCCTGGTGGTGGGTACTGGAGGCACATATTGCATGGAGCACCTGGGTGTGGGGCATAAAAAATGAATCTTGGAACACTGAAAAAGTAAAATAAATATAAAAATATATATATGTAATTTTTAGGAAAATGGTTTGAGAAGGGTGATGAAAAGGATGGCTTATAAGAGAGGATAGATAGAGGAGGAGCTAAAGAAAGGTAGAAGGAAGGAAGAAGGAGAAAAGAAGGGAAGGAAAAAATAAAGGAAGAAGATGCTTTCCGTTCAAATCTTGATATATTATACAGTAACTGTACAGTTATATAAATCACATTTTCCCCATGTAATTTATCATTCCTGGCACATGTGCATTATTCAGAATTTCAGATATGAATCAATAGATTGTATCATGAAGAACAATGGCTTATTACTTCCTAATGCCTTGAGCTTATAAACATTTCTCCAATCATCTTAATTTTGTTTTTACCTTTCATTTGTGTTATTGTCATACTTCTGTATATATAGATATATTCTATAGTAAAATTAGTAAAAGGTGTTGACACAGAACTTGGATTTTCTCTTCAGAGGGTGAAGTTTTCTTTAAGAAATCCATGTAATTAAAGTGAAGTTTATTTTACTAGAAACAAATCATGATAAGTATAACTATCTCAAGTATCTACTATCTTAAAATTTAGGACTTAAAATTTAGTGTCATTCTAAAGCCTGCACTTGTGGTTTCCTGCACAAAAACATATTTTTTTTAATATTTTATTTATTTTACAGAGAGAAACACAGCCAGAGAGGGAACACAAGCAAGGGGAGTGAGAGAGGGAGAAGAAGGCTTCCTGCCGAGCAAGGAGCCTGATGTGGGACTCCATCCCGGGTCTCCAGGATCATGACCTCAGTCGAAGGCAGTAGCTCAACCAACTGAGCCACCCAGGCGCTCCGAAACATATTTTTCATAGCTATAACATTGTGGTAAAAAAAAAAACACTGGACTTTGAGAAAATCTGAGTTCTAATTCCAAGCTGGTCCCTAAAATGAGTGGTGAACCTTTGACAAATGACTTCACTTTGGGGGAAGGAAGCTCATTAAATATTGTTTAAATTTGATGATTAGGGGCTCTTGGGTGGCTCAGTTGTTTAGGTGACTGCCTTCGGCTCAGGTCATGATCCCGGAGACCCGGGATCGAGTCCCACATCGGGCTCCCTGCTCAGCGGGAAGCCTGCTTCTCCCTCTCTCACTCCCCCTGCTGGTGTTCCTTCTCTGGCTGTGTTTCTCTCTGTCAAATAAATAAAATCTTTAAAAAAAAATAAATTTGATGATTAAATCCAAGGTCAAAATGAGTACCTGACGTAAGAGTTAATGGTAACATTTAAAAAAAAACCCAACATAATACAAATTTATATCTAAAACTGCAACCAAGATATGATTATATCTTGGATCAATTCTAAATGGCAAATCTCCATATAATGGGAAGAAACCATGAAAGGTCTTCATGATGGGTTATTATGATAAGAACTGTCATATCCCAGGAAGCCTGGGTGACTCAATCATTAGGCATCTGCCTTCAACTCAGGTCATGATCCCAGGGTGCTGTGATCCAGCCCTGCCATTAGTTCCCTGCTCAGTGGAAATCCTGCTTCTCCTTTCCTACTTCTCCTGCTTCTGTTACCTCTCTCACTCTCTTTCTCTGTCAAATAAATAAATAAATAAAATCTTAAAAAAAAAATAGAACTGTTATAGCCCTTGGGTTGGTTTAAGAGTTATTTTCAAAACTCCCCATGTAACTTTGTAGGGATAAGCTTGTCTAGATCCTGTCAATCTCTTAAATATACTGTAAAATAAACTACTAAGATAATTTGTATTTATATTTTGACATAGTCACTGAAATCTTAGAGTATGTGTCATCGCGGTAACCTGGTATTCGAGAACTCAATGACTAAGTACTTTGCTTCATTTATCAATTGTTTTGGTCCTTAATAACTTGAACAAACTGCAACCAAATGCTTATTATATTGGATAAAAATATTATCAAAGGTAGTTATTAAAGTCATAGATATTCAAGGAAGGAACTTACAAGTTCATCTAATGTTTTTATTTTCCAATAGAATAATGGAGAGCCCCACAGGCTAACTGATCCAGCCACAGCTACACAACTAATAAAATAACACAGCCAAAAATAGAGCTAAGTTTTACAATTGTTAGGGTTCCTTTTGCTAGTCTGGCAAATTTTAACTACTGTAGGCTCTTCTCTATGTATTATTGGTATTTTCTTTGAAAAAAGATGTGATTATATTTATGATCCATATTTTTTTCATCCATTGGATTATTTAGAATCTTTTATTTGGAACATTTGGAATATAAGTAAATCATCTTAAATTGCAGTATAATACTATATCAATGGATATGACATTTATTGTTCATCTTGGGCTGCCCTTATCCTCTTTCACATGGACAGTAATAAAATTATAATTGTTAGAGTTATTTTGAAGTGTTTTCTTACTTTCTATTTTTACTTCTATTGATCAAAGTAATATATTCCTACTTAGTGTAATGCTGGTTTTGTACTTACGTGGTCCACTAACTTTATTTACATTTTTTTCTGGGTGGCTTAGTTGGTTAAGTGATTGCCTTCAGCTTAGGTCATGATCCCGGAGTCCCAGGATCAAGCCCCGCATGGGGCTCCCTGCTCAGCGTGAAGCCTGCTTCTCCATCTCTCACTCCTGCTTGTGTTCCCTCTCTAGCTATGTTTCCCTCTGCCAAATAAATAAATAAATAAAGTATTTTTAAAAAGATAAATGTATTAAAAAAATTAAAAAGATAAGTGTACTAATCGCCTTCACAAAAAAAGTACTTCTTATCGGTAGTGTCACATAAAAAATAGTATTTGATGTGTATGAGTAGAACTCCTATATCATTAAAAACTACTTTCTTAAAAAGTCAGACTCTCAAATCGTTGCCCTTTCTCCTGATGTATTTAGTAAAAGAGTGCCCTCTTGTGATTTCGGAAACCTTATACAAAGCAGCATAATCTATGATTACTGGGGAGATTTTTTAATTAAAAAAAACAAAAAAAACAAAAAAGCTATCATTCTTAAGATACAGTCAACATACTATATTTTTGCACATGAAACTACTTTAATTTTAAATTTAAATTTATTTTACTGGAAATAGAATAAAGCACTAATGGGGATTGATTAGAAAGTGGTTTTAAGAAAACCGCTAAACAGTCTAGGACTCCAGTTAATGGAATGCATATACTGCTGTTGTTTTCCATTTTTATGCCCATGTAGGAGGCTCTCTACAGACAGAACACTGTTTCTAGAGAATAAAGCTGCTGAGCTTACACTGATTAGAATTTTCCTGACAGCGTGGCATAACTTTGATGTGTTCCAGACTTGCTTTTCATTATGACCCTAAGGACACAATAGAAAGGCCATATGTTCCTTGCTGTCCTCAGTGTGATTTCCAGTGATGTCAATGGGAAGTTGTTTGTGTAGATCACAAGAACAACAAAGCTCACATTGGGACTGAGAATGGCATGACCTTGGGAACTTTTGATCATGCAGATCAGAGACACTGGAGAACATCCCAATGTAGCATTAAACTGAACGGTTTACCAATGAGAAATTAAGAAATTAAGTTAATGGAAGACTAGGGAATATTATGTAAAATTACTGGACTATGCTTACCAGTGTTTATAGTCAGTCAATAATTTATGGGCAATGTAGCTAATGAAAGTTACATAATATAATTTTTTAAAGAAAGGCAAAGAGCATTCATATGTAATAAAAATAGTTTTCTCTGAAGTAACTTTTGATTCTGCACATTGACATCCACTTCTTCCCATGAAAAAAAGGTTATCTATCAATTTGCCATTTAAAAATGGCATTGAAGGACAGGGATATGGCTTGGGTAAGATAAAAGCATGATCAATAACACAGGAAAGCAGCAAAGAATGAGTCTTTTCAGTAAAAGGTGATTTGTCAGAAATTGACCAACTTTTAGGGCACCTGGGTTGCTCAGTGGGTAGGCCTCTGCCTTCAGCTCAGGTCACGGTCCTGGAGTCCTGGGATTGAGCCCCGTGTTGGACTGTCTGTTTGTCCAAAAACCTGCTTCTCCCTCTTTCACTCCTGCTGCTTGTGTTCCCTCTCTGGCTGTGTTTCTCTCTGTCAAATATATAAAATCCTAAACCAAAAA
>PITA01008843.1:0-66046 GCA_004023965.1 Spilogale gracilis | reverse complement strand
GGGCATTTGGGTGGCTCAGTTGGTTAAGGATCTGCCTTAGGCTCAGGTTATGATCTCAGGGTGCTGGAATGGAGCCCCTCATTGGTCAAGCAGGAGTCTGCTTCTTCTATCCCTCTGCGACTAGTTTCTCAAGTAGGATGGGACAATTTTACAGATAGAGGACATTTGACAGTGTCTGGAGACATTTGTGTTACCACAGATGGGATGGAGAGATTCCTGGCATCTGATGGGTAGAGGTAATAGATGCTGTTACATCTAGAATACATAGACCAGCTGAAATAAAAAAGAATTATACCGTGGAAGCAGTGCTGAGGTGAGGAATTTTCTCTAGACCCAGAATTTTAGATTTAACTGACCCATAAAAGTTTTTTTTCTTTCTTTCTTTCTTTCTTTCTTTCTTTCTTTCTTTCTTTCTTTCTTTAATTTATTTTTTATTGTTACTAAAAATTTTTTTTTCCAGTGTTACAAGATTCATTCCCCATTCCCCACACCCAGTGCTCCACACTTTAGGTGTTCCCAGTACCCACCACCAGGCTCTCCCATCCCTCCACCCCCCTCCCTCCAAGTCCCTCAGTTTGTTTCTGTGTCCAAAGTCTCTGCTGTTTCGTTTCCCTCCCTAGATTACCCTAGTTTCCATTTACTTTCCTTCTCCCACTGTCCTCCAGTTTACCCCTCATGCACCGTAAGTGAAACCATGCGATACTTGACTTTCTCTTCTTGGCTTATTTCACTCAGCATAATCTCTTCCAGTCCGGTCCATGTTGCTACAAAAGTCGGATATTCATCCTTTCTGATGGAGGCATAGTATTCCATTGTATATATGTACCACATCTTCTTTATCCATTCATCTGTTGATGGGCACCTTGGCTCTTTCCACAGTTTGGCGATTGTGGCCATTGCTGCGATGAACATTGGGTGCATATGGCCCTTCTTTTTACTACATCCATATCTTTGGGGTAAATGCCCAGTAGTGCAATTGCAGGGTCATAGGGTAGCTCTATCTTTAATTTTTTAAGGAATGTCCACACTGTTTTCCAAAGTGGCTGCACCATACCAACTCTCATTACACCTTAAAGAACTGGAAAATCAACATAAAAGTTTTCTTAGCTAGCTTTTGTATGCCACTTCTCATATTTTTTCATTTGAAAATACATTGAGGTTGAATGTGATAAGAAAAACCTTGCTTTACAGATACTTCCATTCCTCTTTTACTTAAACAAACAAAAAAGAAAATCCTACCCATTTGTCAAAACTTCTAGAGCAGTGATTTTTAAAAAGTTATGTGTGAAGGAAAATTAAAAATTAATTTATAGACTCCCAGGCTTTGCCACTCTTTTCCTACACCATCCAGCTTTGTCAATCCCGGGTTCATATATTTGGAGTGGAGCTCAGAAATTTATACTTAAATAAGATATCCAGGGATGACCAATGAAGGTTACAGACTGTATTCCAAAAAAATACTACTCTAGATTTCTCTAAAGATGTCTATCAGGCAGGAATATATTACTCCTTTGTCTTTATGCAATTTTATTTTACTAATTCAAATGGTAAACATAAGTTTCACTTGTTTAACTTGATTTATAAGTTATTTTAAGCTATTTTCGTCTTTCTGTCCTGGGCAGAGCTGAGAATATGAGCCAGTTTTACCTTGAGTAGAGGAAAGTGTATGAAAGAGGAAGGAGATAAAAACGGATGAAAAAAAATAGGTATCTCCTTACATGTGAACAAATGGAATAATTTCCTTCTGTGGTAAGTTTTTAGTGGTCAAAGTGGTTGGAGAAGAGTACAAAGCAACAAAGTACAAAAGAACCTTGGATGTCATAGAGCAGGAGGTAACTGTGAGTACCTTCTAACCCATAGAGAGGATTTTAGGATCTGTGCTAATTTGCCATTAATTGTTCATAATCTTAGTTTCCCAACATAAAATAAAATAAAACCCATTGATTTGTGAAAAAGGAAATTATAAAAAATACTTACAAATCTCTAAGTAATAAATCATAGCTTGGTATTTTTTAAGACAAGCTATGCAAAACATCATTACCATACTCCCAACTATGATATATCAATTTCATTAATTCAGACTCAAAGCATACAACTCAAGTCTTAAATATGTCAAAGATACAATGATATTAAAAATAAACACTAGCACAACCAAGTTCCAATTCGAGGAGAGAGTCACTACCTAACTGGTGAGAACAATTGACCCACAGTGATTCTCTCAATGGAATCAAGGTTTACAGATAAGCAATAAAGGAGCCATTTAGAGATTTGGATTAATCAGCATAATAAATCTTGAAGCAAAGCCATTCCAAAGGGATTTATCCTTCACAGCTTACTATATATATAATTTAAGACTCCATCTGACCGATGTATTAAACTAAACTAAAAGGTAAATCCTTAGAATTCTAATTAACTTACAGGAGAACTACTTTTAAGCCTACCCATTTCGCTAATAGAATTTTTTTAAAAAGCCTTGTATATTATGCTTAGACAGCGTAGTCATTAGTAAATAAAAGCTAAACTCTTTGCAGGCAGGAATTTGGATCACATAACTTTAACATTCTGGATATATAGTTATCAAACCATTATACAATTATACTACATTGGGCTAAACAAGTTTTCCGGGCTATAAATGAAAATTTCCCCTATCCAAAATTAAAACCAGTAGCATGGACTTTAAATGTACTTCCCCAGATTATACTTCACTTACTCAACTGCTCTCTGTTAGCTTTGCCTAAATACCAGTTTCACTGGTACTATAAATCCAATACAATGAATAGGAAAGAAAAAGTTAGGGGACAAGGACTGAGGTTTAAAGAATGAAAGCAACAGCCTTTAGACCTTTGCATTTCACTTTCCAATTTGCAAATGGTAAACTTTTATGTTGTTGTTGAAGAATTATATTTCTTTAATAATTGAATTCTACATAAATATGCTTCAGAAAAGGAGAGTGATGATTAATTTTACATGCCAATCTGGCTGGGCTTATGCTGCCTAGATATGTGGCCAAACTTTATTCTGGATGTTTCTGTGAGGATGTTTTTGGGAGGTTAACATTTAAATCTGTGGATTTTGAGTCAGATTGCTTTCCACCTCCAGGTGGTTCTCATTTAATTTACCTGAAGGCCTGATCTCTGAACAAGACAGAATTCTGCCAGCGGACAGCCTGCACGCTTGAACCATAACATCAGCTCTTGCCTAGGTCTCCATCCCGCCAGACCACTCTGCAGATGTTGGACTTGCCCGCCTTCAGAATGACGTGAACTGATTCCATAAAACAATTTTTTTTTCGATGCATACACATCTTGTTGGTTCTCCTTCTCTGGAGAACCCTAATACAAGGAGATTTAAACTTTAAAAAATCTATATTATCTAAAAAAAGTATAAATTGCTCCTATTTTTGTGTCTTTTCTAGCTTTAAAAAAATACTGAAATAATGCACATACAGAAAAAAAGTAGGTAAATGTGAATACACAGCACAACAAATTATCTCAGAGAATGCCCATGTAATCACTAACTAGATCGAGAATGGAGACATCTCTAGTATATAGAAAGATTCCTTTCTGTCCTCCACACCCAACCACTACTGTGTATCTCTTCCTTATATTAAAAAAAAAATTAACACTATAACTTAGTTTTGCCTTTTTGAACATCCTATATAAATGCAAGTATATACATGTTTATATATTTTTTTATATATTGAATGTTCAGGTCTGACTTTATACATCCAACCACATATTTGTGAGAGTTATCCACGTTGGTGGCTTTAAGGTAAGATTATTTGTTTTCATTGCTTGAGCATTCCATTGTGTAAATAAATCATTATTTGTCTACTCTAGTGTTGATAGAGATACAGTTTTTTTTTTCTATATTTTGGCTATTTCAAATTATAAATATGTAATATTTATGTGCATTTATATACATTTCTGTTAAATACATAGCTATAGGTGGGATTTCTGCACCATTATATTCAGCATTATTAGGTAATTCCAGTATATTTTCCAGTGTGGATGTAACAATTTAAACTATTCAGTAGCTGTATTTAAGAGACCCATTTTTCCATATCTACGGCAATACTTGTTACTGTCAATCTTTTTAAATTTAGTCATTCTGGTGAATATATAAGTTGGATCTCATTTTTAGTTGACCTTCCTTTTAATTTGCATATACTTTTAATTTTCATTTTGCTGATGTTATATCAAAAAGTTATCTTTTTTCATTTGTATTGACTATTTGCCTGTTATCTTTTATAATATGACTATTTCAGTTTTGAGCATTTATTTATTTGATTTTTGCTTCTCTTTTCTAATAAAAATTCTTTTCCAATCCTTAAACTTCTATTTCATTTTATTACCCAATTCATTGGCATCTTCACTGTTTTCTAATCTCAAATGATACTTTTTTTTTTGGTAGCATAATAGTTTATTCCAGAAAAGTAACAGTGA
Organism: Spilogale gracilis; assembly: GCA_004023965.1. Classification (NCBI taxonomy): domain Eukaryota; kingdom Metazoa; phylum Chordata; class Mammalia; order Carnivora; family Mephitidae; genus Spilogale; species Spilogale gracilis. The sequence goes on along the minus strand of PITA01008843.1, from coordinate 61,601 downwards.
TTCAAAGTTAGCAAATACATAAATTTTAGTCACTATATACATAGGTTGAAGAAGAAAAGCCACATGATCAGATCAGTACATATAAAAAATCTTCTTCATAAAACTCAATATAAATTCCTGATTTTTAAAAATATGTATTAAGTAGGACAGGAGACTAGTTTGTTTGCAAGACAAAGCTATATACATAACACAAAGCATTCTTTATCTAAAAATTATGCTTTGTTATTAATATCAGGAATAAGATAGTAAGTTTCATATCTGTTACTTTCTTTCAAGTTTTTATTTAAAATCCAGTTAGTTAACATACAGTGTCATATAAGCTTCAGGCATAGATTTTAGTCCTTCAAACCTTACATGCAATATCCGGTGCTCATCCCAAGAGCTTTCTTTAGTCCTCATCCCTCATTTAACCCATCCCCCACTTTGTTCTATAAAGTGGAGTCTTTTTTGGTTTTCTTTTCTTTTTTTCCACTTATGTTCATCTGCTTTGTTCCTAAATTTCATATATAAGTGAAATCATATGGTATGTGTCCCTTTGAATGAATATTTTTTACCCTTTGGGTAAATACCTAATAGTGCAATTGCTGGATCATAGAATATTTCTATTTTTAACTTTTTGAGGAAACTCCATGCTATCTCCGAGAATGGCTGCACCACCTTTCATTCCCATCAAGAGTGTAAGAGGGCTCCCCTTTCCCCATATCCTCACCAATATCTGTTGTTTTCTGTGTTGTTAATTTTAGCCATTCTGACTAGTGTGAAGTGATATCTCATTGTAGTTTTGATTTTTATTTTCCTGATGATGAGTGATCTTGAACTTTTTTTCATGTGTCAGCCATCTGTTTGTCTTCTTTGGGAAAAAATGTCTATTCATGTCTTCTGCCTATTTTTAAATTGGATTATTTGTTTTTTGGGTGTTGATTTTGATAAGTTCTTTATATATATTGGATACTAACCCTTTATCAAATAAGTCATTTGCATACATCTTTTTCCATTCAGTAGGTTGCCTTTCAGTTTTGTTAACAGTTTCCTTCACTGTGCAGAAGCTCTTTATTTTGATAAAGTTCTACTAGTTTATTTTTGCTTTTATTTCTGTTGCCGCAGAACACGTATCTAGCAAGGAGTTGCTATGGACAATGTAATAGTGGTTATTGCCTGTGTTCTTTTCTAGCATTTTGATATTTTCCCGTTTCACATTTAGGTCTTTAATCCATTCAAATAATACTTTTGAAACTTCACTATTCATTATGATTTGCTGCAAATATTTTGCCAATATTATTTAAAGACTAAGAGAGTTTGCTTCATGTGTCTGGAACTGGAGGGTATTATGCTAAGTGAAATAAGTCAATCAGAGAAACATACTTATTATATAGCGGCTTCACTCATATGTGGAATATAAGGAATAGTGCAGAGGGAAATAAGGGTGAGGTGCAAGAAAATGAATGGGAAGAAATCAGAGAGGGAGACAAACCATATGAGACTCTTTGACTCTGGGAAACAAACGGAGGGATGTGGAAAGGGAGGTGGGTAGGGGGATTGGCTAACTGGGTGATGGGTATTAAGGAGGGCAGGTCATGTGATGAGCACTGAGCATATATTGAACTGATGAATCAGTGAACATTATATCAAAAACAATAATATACTATACCTTGGCTAATTGAATTTAAATAAAACAATGATAAAAAAACTTTCAAAAAAATTTGCTTCACCTATATGAATTTTTATCAATTGATTTTGAGGCTTGATGCATCTATAGTGATGATTATGTGTTTTTTCCTGTTTTATTCAATTGAAATATAGTAAGGGATTTTTTAAATTTTAAAGTCAGTTGACTTAAAAAAAAACATTGCATTTCTGGATTAAATCTAATTTAATTATAAACTATTAGCCTTTTTTACTCTATATTACTTGGTTTGTTCATATTTTAATTTGAAAATTTTTACTTCTTTGTTTATGGCAAAAACTGTACTTTTCTACTCTGACCTGTTAATGTCCTTCTCAGGTTTTGATCTCAAGGTTATGTTTTAAAAGAAAAAAAAGCTGACTTAATCTTCCCTTCGTTGCCAGTCCCTGGAAGTATTTATACAAAATGTGCATTATTTCTTCCTTAATTCTTAGCTAGAATTCATGGCCTATGACACCAGGTCATGGAATTTTTTTTAAAGACAGTTTTATTTTTTAAATTACAGATACATTTTCTTTAATAAGTATATGCTATTCATATTTTCTATTTCCTCATAATTTCAAAAATTTCTATTTTTCTAAGATTTTGATTGTTTTATCCAAATCATGAGGTTGATTGGCATAAAGCTGTTTATAATATCCTTTTAAATATTTTACCTGTAAGATCCATAGTAATACTACATTTTTTGTTAGTTACATCATTATTATTTGTGCTTTCTCTTATTACTTTTTTCCTCAGTTACTGTCATGTTGGTCAGTCTTCTCAAAGAACTACATTTACCTTTGTTATATATGTGTGGGAGTGTTATATATGTGTGGGAGATATGTATATATATCATTTTTATATTTTATATAATATATATCACTTTATATATATATATATATCATTTTTAATATTTTTATTTTTTCTTCTTTGCTTTCTTTTCCCTTCTTGACTTCCACTTATTTTATTTTTAGATTTATTTATTTATCTTAGAGCAACAGAGTGCTTGCATGTATGAGAGCAGGGGGAGGGGCAGGGGAAAATGAGAATAAGAGAGAGAATATAGAGCAGACTCCTTGCTGAGCCTGAAGCCTGACATGGGCCTCAGTCCCACAATACTGAGATCATGATCTGAGCCAAAATCAAGAGTTAGATGTTTGCCAGCCAGCCAGGTGCCCCAACATCCACACAATTTTTAAAATAACCTCTTGTGAAAATTTTTTAAGAAAAGATTTGCTGGGGCACCTGGGTGGCTCAGTTGGTTAAGCGACTGCCTTCAGTTCAGGTCATGATCTTAGAGACCCAGGATAGAGCCCCACATGGGGCTCCCTACTCGGCAGGAAGCCTGCTTCTCCGTCTCTCACTCCCTCTGCTTGTATTCCCTCTCTCGCTGTGTTTCTCTCTGTGTCAAATAAATAAATAAAATCTTTAAAAAAAAAAAGAGGTAAAGAAAAGATTTGCTGCCTTACTCTTTCTTTTTTTTTTTTTTTTTTTTTTTTTTTTTTTTTTTTTTTTTTTTTTTTTTTTTGCCTTACTCTTTCAATATGTACAATGGATTTAAATAAGCAAAGTTCTTTCTAGTTATGATTTAAGTATATTTAAGTACATTCTAAAATATGATATTTATATGTTATATATTATTACATAAGTGTGCATAATTATTTACCCTGTGATTTTTTTTACCTGTTGATTATTAAGAATTAATTTCCAAGGGTGCCTGGTGGCTCAGTCATTAAGTGTCTGCATTTGGCTCAGGTAATGATCCTGGGGTCCTGGGATTGAACCCCACATCAGGCTTTCTGATCAGCAGGACCCTACTTCTCTGTCTCCTTGCTACTATCCTTGCTTGTACTCTGTCTAATATATAACTAAAATCTTTTTTAAAAATATTTTATTTATTCATTAAAGACAAAGAGAGAGAGAGGCAGAGGCAGAGGGAGAAGCAGACTCCCTGCTGAGCAAGTCCCTGATATCCGATGGGACTCAGTCCCAGGACCCCGGGATAATGACCTGAGCTAAAGACAAATGGTTAACCATCTGAGCCACCCAGGTGCCCAATAAACAAAATCTTTAAAAAACAAAAGACAAAATATCAACAAACTTAAAAAAGAAGAATTGATTTCCATATTTCTAAACCTCAGCATTTCTTTAGTATTTTTATTTTTAGTTTCTTTCTTTTTTTTTTAAAAGATTTTATTTATTTATTTGACAGAGAGAAACACAGCTAGAGAGGGAACACAAGCAGGGGGAGTGAGAGAGGGAAAAGCAGGCTTCCTGCTGAGCAGGGAGCCTGATGTGGGGCTCGATCCGATCCCTGGTCTCCGGGATCATGACCTGAGCCGAAAGCAGTTGCTTAACCAACTGAGCCACCCAGGCACCCCAAAGCTTTTTTTTTTTTTTTAAGATTTTTTAAAATTTATTTGACAGAGAGAGATCACAAATAGGCAGAGAGGCTTGCAGAGAGAAAGGGAAGGAGGCCCCCTGCTGAGCAGAGAGCCAGGTGTGGGGCTAGATCCCAGGACCCTGAGGTCATGACCTGAGCCGAAGGCAGAGGCTTAACCCACTGAGCCACCCAAGTGCCCCCTATTTTTAATTTCTAACATAAAACCATTGCTGTAAGATAGCATATATGACTTAAAACTTTGACATTTGTTTCTTTGCATTATATACAAACAAATGGCAAATAAAAAATATGTATATTGGAAAAGTATGGTGTTTTGAAGTTCTTTTGTATATACTTATGCATATGTTATTTAGGAAAAGTTTATGTTGCTCATATATTTATATTCTTACTAGTTTACTTGTATTATCTGTCATTGAGAGATGTTTGTTAAAATTTTGTGATAAGACTGTCAAATTTTATATCTATTTTAGTTTTGTCAATTTTTATTTTTTCATATTTTAGAGTATATAAAAGTAAAATTGTTAAATTATCTTGGTAGTTGGAAATACTTAACACTGTGAAGATTCTCTTTATCTGTAGTAATAGTTCTCACATTAATATTTACTTTTTCGAATTATATAATGAAATCAACTTTGTTTGAGTTAGTGTTTCCACAATAGATGGTCATATAGCTCGTATTTTTTTCAAGTTCTTCCTTTCAATTTTTCCATTTCCTTATATTTTATTTGTGTCACCCATTTTTAAAAATATATTTTATTTATTTATTTTAGAAAGAAAGCACAGGGGAGGAGCAGAGGGAAATGGTGTAAGAGAATCTCAAGCAAACTCCACATTGAGCATGGAGCCCGACATGGGGCTCAATTTTACGATCCTGAGACCATGACCTGAGTTGAAATCAAGAGTCAGACACTTAACCAACTGAGACACCCAGGCACTCCTGTGTCACCTATTTTTTCTGATCTTGTCAGACAACTATTGTCACATAATTGTAAACTTTACCTCATATATTTAGTGTGATTTCTGATATATCTGTATTTAAGTATTAGATTTATATTACTTTTTCTTTGCCTTAATTATTTCTTTTAGATTTATTTTTATCATTCTATCTTTATACCTATTAAGCTTAGCAATTAAATGTTTCTTTTAATGCCTCAGTAGAGATTATAGTATGCATCATTGAGTTATCAAAGACTAACATAAATTAAGACTTTTACCTCTTTCTAGACCCACTCTGTCAATATGGTGGATATTGGCCCCATGTTGTTATGTATATGTTAAGTGGAATTTACTAAAATCAAAGAAAAAAAGAAAGATGTGACACCTTCAAGGTCTAAATATTTACTATTTTAGGGCACCTGGGTGGCTCAGTTGGTTGGGCGACTGCCTTCGGCTCAGGTCATGGTCCCAGGGACCTGGGATCAAGCCCCACATTGGGCTCCCTGCTTGGTGGGAAGCCTGCTTCTTCCTCTCTCACTCCTCTGCTTGTGTTCCCTCTCTCGCTGTGTTTCTCTCTGTCAAATAAATAAATAAAATCTTTAAAAAAATTATTTTAAACTATTTACTATTTTGTCCTTTACAGAAATAGTTTGCTTACTCCTGGCACAAGCAAACGCATAGATAGGTAGATCAATGAAACTAAATAGAGAAACTGGAAATAGAACCACAAATGTTTGACAACAAAAGTACAAAGATAACTAAATGTTTAAAGGGAATTTTTTTTCAGCAGGTAGTGCTGTACCAACTAGATAGTCATATGTAAAAAATAAACTTCAATATGAACCATACCATATATAAACTTTAAATCAAAATGCACCATAGACCTAAAAGTTAAACCAAAAATTATAAAACTTCTGGAGTACAATATCGGTATAAAACTTTGTGACATTGGCTTAGGCAAATACTGCTGAGATAAAATATTAAAAGCATAATCCATAACAGAAAAATGACAAGTTGGACTTCAAAAGATATTGTCAAGGGAAGGAGGAGGCAAAACACAAAATGCAAGAAAAGGTTTGCAAATGTGATAAAAGACATTTTTCAAATCCATAAAAAATTATCAATACTGAATAATAGTAATAAAAAACAACCAAAATAAACAAAAAGTTTGAAAAAATGTGTCAACAAAGATGTGAACATAAAAATGAGCACATGTAAAGCGTAAAGCGACTCAACATTATTATTCATCAGGGAAATACAGATTGAAACCCAATAAGGTTTCCATATAGACCATATAAAATGTCTACAGAATTTTTTAAATCTGGCCACAATATATGCTGGTAAGAAGGCAGTATAACCTAACTCACATATGCTGTAGGAGTGAAAAGTTGAAGAGCGCTTTGCAGAATACTTTAGCTATGGTCACTTAACAACCACTGATGCAAAGTGATCAGCAAATTAATAGTCACAAAATCAATTCTTTTATATTGCTTCTAGTGCTTGAGTAAGCAAGTACAGCATTGTGATTTAAAGTGTGATATATGTAAATACTCAAAAAAAGTCTGCATAGGTTGATATCAAATTCATTTTCATGTATACTCATACTGTACTTACATTGAAGATTTGTTAGATTTAAGTGAGTGCTTCTCCTTAGCTGTGAGAATCAAAGAACATAGAATATTTCAAAATATAAATTGTTATGCAGTGTTTTTTTAAGGAGTGGGTCAGCATACTTATCATTTGGATTTAAAAAAAAATCAGGCAAAAATTTTATGCTAAAATAGATTTAATACTTTTTTACGTGGACAAACCTGGATTCCCCAGGACTTCTGAAATCAACACCTTACAAAAATCATGAAACCTCTTGGTGCTTTCCTCAGAGCTACAAATAATATTGAGATGGACCTCTGGGTTACAAAAGGAATTTTGTGGTCGGCCTTGTAGCACTACAACTTCGCATTTCAGATTTTCTGATGTTTAACTTCTAGAGAAAGGATTTGTGTTTCTTTTTAAATTTGGACCTAGCCTCCTTCTGTGTCCCTTGAAACATTTTATTTCTGAACTCATTTTGAATAAAAGACACATACCAGCATGTTGGATTTTATGTTTTCAAGGACATGACATTTTGTAAGTCTTGTTTATAGCGCACTCCAGGAGTTTTGTGAAATGTGGTGTTTCATTTCTGGGTCACTGGTTGAAATTGGGATCATTAGTGAGGTAACTGTTAAGGCCTACCTGAGAAAAATCCTTCAATCAAACACATTTTTATTGAATGGAAGAAAAGGTAGCACTGACACAGGTCACTGCCACCCAGTGAATGCTCATTGCTGAAACTGTCAGCTTCCCATTTGTCACACCACAGGCAGCAAAACTTTTGCTGTCTCACTATGTCACCTGCATCATCTACTAAGCTTTTTTATATGATGCTAATATTTTATTTAGAGTGCACATTGTGGGGCCCCCGGATTGGCTCAGTTGTTAAGCGTCTGCCTTTGGTTCAGGTCATGATCCCAGAGCCCTGGGATCCAGCCCTGCACCGGGCTCCCTGCTGAGCGAGAAGCCTGTTTCTCCCTCTCCCACTACCTCTGTTTGTGTTCCTTCTCTTGCTGTGTCTCTCTCTGTCAAATAAATAAATAAAACTTTTTTACAAAATGCACATTGCGTTTAATTTTCTTATGAAATTTATTTCTAAGTGATTCCCTACCCACAACAAAAGTTTGAACTTAATAGCAATAACAAGTTTGCAAGAAATGGTAGATGCAACAGGTAAGTATAATAGTAGATGAATACAGAAAACATTTGTAATGTCAAGTTAACATTATTTGTTGAGGTCTTTATGTGTGCAGCATTCATGGCCTACAAATTTTCACAGAGGAAAATGAAAGAATCATCATCAAGTGTATATTGGGGAGTAATACTGACATGAAAAGACATATTATATGATTTTATTCATAAATATTTGGATATTGAGGGTGATTTTTGTCAGTCTTAGAGTACTGGTGGCTTAGAGGTTAATGTTACATCAAGGACAGCAACACATGCTTAGAATCGCATCTATATTTTAGCCATCTTATTCAAAGGAAAATTGGATTTTCTGTCACATGTACCTTATGTTCTCATAAAAGATATGAGACAGAGACTTAGAATTCCTGCTTAATGTTACTCTATTTCTCCAATAACTTGGTTATGGAAAAGGTTATATGGAGAGAAAAAGAAAAGCAATCATTAAAATCACTATGGCAATAAAAAATTTATTCAAATCTATTTGAGCCATTAGAAATAGTTTACTATCTACAGATAAATAGGAAAACAATAATTCTATGAGAATAGATTCCTCCTGTCATTGTATGATAAACAAATACATGAATAACTTCCCTACCTGTTTTACTGTGTTAAATAAGCAACAAAATTCTAGAGAATATCCTGGACTATAAACTGACAGAAATTAATACTCGACTAAAAAATCTAAAATGTTAAAATAAATTTCTATTGAGACACTTCTTTTTCTGTTAAGTTATTTTGAAACAGAAAAAAAAAATAACAGTTCTTAAAGACAGTTTTAAAGCATTTATGAGACTCTCTGACTCATAAAAAGTTAGGTTGATTTTTTTTTCAAAGTAAGCTTATTTATGTCAACATTTGAGAACCATAGCTTAACAAAGTACTTTACATATTAATTTAAGAAAAGGTAAGGCAATAAATGTGGCAATTTTCCTTATCAGGTATCTCACAATTAGCAGCTAGAATTTATTTACTATATCATGAAATTAAAAAAAAATTAAAAGCAAGTAGATTGATGCCAATCCCAAAATTAGAAATCATTTTATTTTACGTTGCCTAGGGCATTGAACATTTTATTATAGGTTTAAGTTCATTCTTAATTTTTCAGTGTCCTTGCTGTTCAAAATAAATATTTATCAAGCAGAATACCACATGGCTAAGCGTAAATTCTTGTTTTACCTTTTTTATTTTTAAGTTTTTTCAGAAGCTGTCATTAGTTCTGTAGTGAAAATGTTCTCTCTAGAGCCTCCTGCTGGTTCTTATTTTCTTCTCTCTGAGTTTCTATTCTCTTTCCATAAATAAATAAATATATATATATGTATGTATATTTATATAATTCAAGTGATGTTCTTCTTAAAAATAAAAATGAGGAAATAAAAATACTCTTCCTTGTGGTTATAAAGCATTAATCAATGGGAAGGAATTTTAGAACCATTCCTTAACAAATCTTGAATTTTGCTTTCGGAAACTGTGATTGAAAGAGTATTTTCTGCTAAATTCAATTAAAATGAAAATCATTTAGATGTTGAATTTTACCAGTATTATTCTGGAACACTTAGAAAATGAAGTCACCCAAATAAAGTAGACAGATATTTCAATGAAGTGTCATAGAACAGTTTTATAAACTAGTTTAATAAAATAAATTTATAGATAACCATTGATATGTAGGACAGGATAAGAGGGGGAAAAAAGAACTAATGCAACCCTGTCTTTTATTGCTTCATTTCAAAGAAGAATACTTAGAAAAAAGTCTTTAATTCACAACTCTAAATGTTTTCTGTTTACCTAGTATTCTAGAATATCATGTTTGTTCGTTTAGTAGGCTCTATGCCAAACCTGGAGCTTGAACTCACAACCCTGAGATCAAGCGTAGCATGCTCTACTGACTGAGCCAGTCAGACCCCCTAGAATTTTATCATCTCTTTAAAAACAAATATATATTATCTTCCAAAACCTAGCTTCACAATTACACTTAACAAGAAATATAGCAAATATAAAATGTTTCTGTGAATGGTATTCTTGAGGACCCTGAACACTCAGGAAACCTTCATGGAGGTTGGAACATAATTGCTTTACTCATTTCTGGATCAGCTGCAACTTAACAGTTGTGTGAAAGAGGGGCATGCCTTGGATAACTCCTCACTCTCTGTGTGTTTTCAAAGATTACCAAAAATTTTACAAAGTCATATTCAAAAACCCTGGCTCCAGAGTATCAGAAATGAATCTTCAATAGCATTGAAAAGATCCCCAATTTTTCTTATCTCAATTAAGCAGATCCTTTTGCTTATTAGCCTCTGAAATTTGCATATGAGACCCTCACGATATAGTCACTGTTATAAACCAATAGCTTATTTTAGAATGATAACATTCTATTTGTTTTCAGTATCAGCTTATAATTTATAATTCAGAATGTTGGATGTCCACTGCATGAGACCTCACAGAGATAAAGAAACTTATATCCTCTTCTCTTCCTTTCCTTTTTTCCTTTCCCTTTCTTCCATTTCTTTCCCTTGCCCTTTTTATCTTACATATTATGTACTTGATAAATATTTGAGAACAGTCAAAATAAAACCAGCATCTGATCCTATCTCAACCCAAACAGGCATATTTATTCCTAGTTTAAGCCAATATTTATTATAAAAGTGAAAGATTCCTATCCTTTGACCTGTACTTTATCACTGTTAAACTTCAAACACCTTTTGAGAGATAATGACGAATCAATTGTCTCATGAACAGTTGTCCTAAGGAATTGTTGAACATCATGGGGTTTAGAGAACTCTGCAACCTAACTGTATAATGAGAATAGTAGAGTTCATAATCTTTGTCATCCTAAAAAAAAAAAAAATCAAGGAATTAAAGACATCTACAAAAGAAGACCTTATAGAAATAACACATGGGAACTAAAGATAAACCTACAGTAACAGTTTACAAAACACCTCCTTAGGTAAATACAACATATCAAACAACTAAAACTATAAAATAATTGGACTATGATGTATTTTTTCAATTACTAAAAAGTTCTTTTAAAAAGAGAATCAGAGAAATGTTTACAAATACATCTAACAAAATATACATAGGACATCTACAAAGATAAAATTTTTACACTTTATTTGAAAAATTAAAGAATATCTTAAGAAATGTAATTATTTGTGTATGGGTAATAAGACTTAGCTTATCAATTCTTCCACTTTATGGATTCAATGTAATCACAGTCAAAATCCCAGTGTGTGTGTGTGTGTGTGTGTGTGTGTGTGTGTGTGTGTACGCACCTGAACTGCAAGCTAAGGTTACTTCCACAAGATGCAAGATGGAAGGCTAGAAGGAACTCATGGTAGCCTCCCACATAAAAACAATACAAAATGAGTAATAATAAACCAGTGAAAATAGTTCATGGGAAAGCCCCGAGCTCTAATGAAGAAGCAGCTGAAATCCTGAGGAATTAAAAAACTGATGATGGCTACATAACAACAACAACAACAACAGCAGCAGCAACAACAACAACAACAACAACAACAAATTAAAAAACCCATAGGAAGCATGTTACACTATATCCCAGTCCATCACAGCATGATGCCAAGAAGTAAAATTTGGAGGGATTTCACCTCAATGAGAAAAGAACAGGAGAATCCCAGCAAGCTTCACTCCATGGGCATCTTAGCTTTTGCTCTGAGGACTGCCACATCTTCACCAATGCTGAACATAGCTTCCCTGGGTCTCTGCTACTGTGTTTCCTCCCTGGGGCTGGAGATGTCACTACGGTGAGACCTGGGCTCAGGTTCTCTAGTCCCTGCTGTGCCCTGCTATCTGGGATTAGGATTCCAATAGCCACCACACACCCTGTCGTCTGAGATACCAGAGCTAATGCTCCTCTGCACCTCACCCTTAGGTCCCAAGTCTTCGTTTTGAACTTTCATTGCCAACACTGAGGTGCCACTGCTCAGCACTCTGCCCCAGAGTCTTAAATTGGGACTCTGACTCACTGTAACCATAGTGATGCTGTTGCTGTTATGCTCCCCAACCCCATCATCAAAAGATGATGACTTTGATCCATCATCCCTGGGATTTTGTTGCTGTACTTCTGTGCCTCCCTCCAGGATTCTTAGTGGAGGCTGCCAACTGCAGTCACTGAGTAAGCCCTTGTGGTCTGTAAGTACTGTGTTAAGCCAGAGCTGGAACTTTAAGCCATCATCCAGAGTGTGCTACTCTCCCATGCTACCTCCTTGGCTCAAACCACGCTCCAGCCTGTCATCCTAGGGCCTGTGTCACATTTGCTTTCCTGCCTTGCACCCAGGGTGTGAATCATTTCTGTGAGCACCAGAGAACCAGATCCTAGTTCCGTGGGAAATCTGCACATGCTCTCACCATACATTCTAGTGCTGTATCACAGTAAGTACCCCTATGACCTGGAACCCAAGAGCTGTGGTAGTTCTCTGTGTATCTAATTCCAGAATCCCAGTTCTACTATCACTGACTGTCAGCATGCTGGTGTCAGTCACAAGAAAGATCCACTTGGCCAGAACATCCTCCTATGGGGAGAAACAGAGGAAAACAAGAGGGCAACAGCAGTCTTCATCTCCAAGGCCCACAAGAGAAATAGCCATCACTGACACGTACAGGATCTCCATAATCTTGTCTGTGGAAGATCCTCCCCCACCCACCAGTCTTACCCATCATTTACCTCAGATGACAGCTACATGAGGACTATGACAATGCGTAATCCCAGGAGCCAGAGACGTTGCAGCCAATCCAGCCAATGCCTTCACAGCCACATCCTGGTGAAAGTCTTCCTGCACCAAAGCCAGTCAGATAAGCCTAGAAGGCATAACTGCTCCCTCAAAAGCACAGATGTCAGTGCAAAGCCATTTCAAACATGAGATAACCAAGAACGTTGACACCACCAAAGGAATACAATAACTTTCTATTATCTGGTCCCAAAGAAATGGAGATCTAAAAATCACCCCCCTAAAAAAAACAATATAATTATTTTTAAGAAAGGTAAGATTCAAGAGAACACATAGAGACACCAATAAAGTCAGGAAAACAATGTGTGAAAAATAATGAGAAGTTCAACAAAGAAATAGAATTCTTTTAAAAAATGTTCTTGAGCTGAAGAATAGATAAATGAAATAAAAATTGCAATTCTGAGCTTCAACAATCAAACAGAAGATAGAATCTGGGAGCTTGACAAATCTCATAACACCATCCTTTCAGAGAGGACAAAACAAATAAAATGAAAAAAGAGTAAAGAAAGCCTATGTGAATTATGAGATATCATGAGATGAGTCAATATCCATATTCTGAGAGTCCCAGAAGAAGAAAAGAGAGGGAAAGGGCCAGAGAACTCATTTTAGGAAAAAATGACTTAAAACATACCAAATTTGGGGAAAGATTTGATCATCTGGGTATGGTCATAAATATATGGCACCAAAATACTCAGATTCAAACCAAAGAGATCTTCACTAAGACACAATATAATCAAATTCTCAAATGCAAAGAAAGAATATCTGATAAGGGTTAAATCTAAAATATAACAAGTACTCATACAAGTCAGTAGCAAAAATCATATAATCCAATTAAAATGAGCAAAAGATCTAAACAACATTTTTCCAAAGAAGATATTTAAATGGCCCATAACTATACAAATGTGCCTGTAGCATTAATCATCAGGGAAATGCAAATCAAAATTACAGTAAGGTATTACCTCATACCTGTCAGAAAGGTTATTTTCAAGACAAGAGGTAACAAATGTTGGCGAGGATGTGGAAAAAAGCGAACACTTGAGCACTGTTCATGGGAAAGTGAATTGGCATATTAATTTAAAAAAAAAAAAAAAAAAAACTATGGTTGTTTCCCAAAACTTAAAAATAGAACTACCATGTAATTCAGCAATCTTACTTCTGAGTACATATCCATAAACAAACAACAACAACAACAAACACAACAATAGGAAGACAGAACATCAAACAGATGTCTGCATTCCCATGTTTATTGTGGCATTTTTCACAATAGCCAAGATATGCAAACAACCTAAATGTCCCTTAATGGATGAGTGGATTAAAAAAATTACATATATTCACATACACGATGTGTTTATGTTATGAGAGAATAGAATAGTGGCGATCAGGAGCTGAGGTGAAAGGGAAATGGGTAGATATAGAGCAAAGTATACAAACTTTCAGTTATAAGAAATGTTGGTCCTGAGGATCTAATAAACAGCATGGTGACTATAGTTAATAATAGAGTATTGTAGGGCGCCTGGGTGGCTCAGTTGGTTGAGCGTCTGCCTTCGGCTCAGGTCATGATCCCGGAGACCCGGGATCGAGCCCCACATCAGGCTCCCTGCTCAGTGGGAAGCCTGCTTCTCCCTCTCTCACTCTCTCTGCTTGTGTTCCCTCTCTGGCTGTGTTTCTCTCTGTCAAATAAATAAAATCTTTAAAAAAATAATAATAATAGAGTATTGCACACTTGAAAATTGCTGAGAATAGATCTTAAGCATTCTAACCACATATTAAACAAAAAGATTTAACCATATGAGCTGATATTTGTGTCACTTATCTTGATTTTGGTAATCATTCCATAATGTATATGCATATCAAGTCATCACAATGCACACTTTGAATAGATACAATTTATAGATATATTGGTCAATTAGTCCTCATTAAAGATAAAAAAATAAACTGACAAGCTGATTCTGACATTTATATTAAGATATAAATGTCTAAGAAACATCAAGGCAGCCTAAAGAACAAAATTGGAGATCTTATAGTGACATTTCAAAACCTATATAAAGGAATACTAATTAAAACAGTACAGTCTTGTTACACAGATGAAAAACAGATCAATGGAACAGAATGGATTTGAAACAGAATCCTACATATAAAGACGTTAAATGGTTGACAAGAGTGACACTGTAGAATAGTGAGAAAAGACAGTCTTTCTTTTTTTTTTTAACACAATCTTTCTATAAATGACTTTGTCTTTTAGAAATTCATATTTCAAACCAGTATTGACTGCATTTTCACAGCATTCAGAAAATAAAGTGTCAGTACATTGCTGGTCTAAATGTAAAAGGTAAATAATAAAGTTTGTGGAAGATAATACAGGATAACTTCATGACCTGGAATATATCAAGACTTTTTTAAGCATAATTTAAAACTGAAAATTTTAAAGAAAGAAAAATGTTATAACAATTGTGTTATTATTAAGAATTTCTGTCAATGGTGGGTTCCTGGGTAGCTTAGTTGTAAAGTATCTGCCATTGGCTCACTTCATGATCCCAGGGTCCTGGGATCCAGACCCACATCTAGCTCCCTGCTCAGCAGGGAGTCTGTTTCTCTCTCTGCCTGCCACTCCCCATGCTTGTGCTCTCTCTCTCTCTCAAATAAATAAAATATTTTTTTTTAAAAAGGAGTTTCAAAGGTCATAAGGAAAAGGTGAAATGCAAAAACCACAATATCGGGGAAGATATTTGCAATATATATATCAAATTAAAGACTCACATTCAGAATATATAGAGAACTACTACCAATCATAGAGAAGAAAAATCTATGGAAAAATAAACAAATTATTTAAACAGGCATTTTATCAAATGGAATATATATCTGACCAATTAACATGTAAAAGATGTTTAAATTCATTTATCTTTAGAGATATATAAATTAAAGCCACTGCACATACTGGAATAATTGAAATGAGAACTACAACTATTTCAAGTATTGATGAGAATGCCAATCAATCAGAAGTCTCTAACACTGCTTGTGGGAATACACACAGTACAACTACTTTGGAAATCTAGCACTGTTTACTAAAACTGAATATACACATAATTTTGACCCAGTGATTCCTATTGTAGTTATAGGGCATAATCCCAAAAGAAAGTCATGATATATTTATCAGGCATAACCTATAAGAATGTTTATAACAGCATAATGAGTAATATACAAAATCTAGAAATTTACCAACACCCATGAGATATCATCAAGTGTAGACTGGATAAAAACATTATGATATATTCACACATATTTAACAATAAAAATGAAAGCTTTCCAACTGTGTACAGCAGTATGACTGTCTTATAAACATAATTTTGAGCAAAAGGAAAAAGACATAAATGAGGAAATCCTGTATTCGTTCATTTATATAAAATATAAAGCAGACTTAGA
Organism: Spilogale gracilis; assembly: GCA_004023965.1. NCBI lineage: Eukaryota > Metazoa > Chordata > Mammalia > Carnivora > Mephitidae > Spilogale > Spilogale gracilis. The sequence continues at coordinate 45,652 of PITA01008843.1, read as the reverse complement.
AATTCAAATAGTGGCTACACTTGAAGGAGAGTTGTATACTTAAAGGGGGTTCAGTGGAGGCCTCTATGGTAATAAAAATATTTTCTATCTGGATTTAGGTTCTGGTTACATAGATAAGCTCATTTATTGTAAATTCATGATATTATATATGCATGAGTTTATGCTTTTTTCATTCATGTATGTTTTACACTATTTTTTAAAAAGATCAGAAGAATTTCTCTAAAGTGTATTTAGAGTGTAAGTCAACATGCAATTTATAAAAAATGTGCACATATGGCTTCAAGATAATTTATATTGTGTAATGTGAACTTTCATGTATAGCTACATGAAATAAAATAAATGGATAACAAGTCAGTCTAAATTGAAGTGTTCCTCAAGGCAGACAGAAATTTCTCGTACATGAGAAGTGCCCCAAATCTGAGATGTGTAAAATTGTCTTCTTTCCTCTTTCACCTGCTTGGTGTTCCCTGGACCTTATTTCTGTAATGCCAAATTTTCGAGTCAGCATCACTTGACCTCCTCCTCCCTTTTGAAATATGACTCTAAAAAAAAAATAAATATGACTGTATGTTATTGGGTTCTCTTCCTTCAAGAGTGAGTTAGTTGTAAAGTTCTGTCAACTCTGTCATACAATATCTTTGGTCTTTTCTACTCTTAACCTCTTTTGCATTGCTTCAGATCTCATTATAACGATCTTTTATTTTGTCTCAACTATCACTGTCAGGCTGTATTTTCTGAAGAATAGATTTAATTACATCACCCCTCCCATAAACAAAACTGAAACATTTTTTGTGATTATTAGCCTTTATGGGGAAAACCTTAATCAATTTGAATATTTTCTATATCAAAGTGAGTTTCTAACTTTCCCATGACTGCCTTCTCTATGCTTATTCTTCCATCTGGGAAATTCTTCTACCCAATGCCCACGACCATATGACTAAATTTCCATTATTTCATGATTTGTATACCATCCAGCAACACCCTTACAAGCCCATGTTCTTTACACTAATCTTATGCCAATTTTCTTCTCTTTTGACACATACCTCATTCTGTCTTTTTCTGCTACTTATTTACACATGTGAACGTCTAGATTGGCATATATTAAAAGATGAGAGACTCTTGATTTTCAAAATCTTAGTCTAAAATACCCCTTTTTTGACCTCAAATTGCGTCATATAGCCCTGATTTTGTATAACTTCCATTTCCTATTTGAACTAGATATTTTAAGTTCCTTTATATTTATTTTTATGTTTAATCATTGCATTGATTACTTGCCTTTATCTTCTTAGCCATTACCTTTGGATCTTCTGTAATTTGCCAGTTACCTTCACATTATATGTTCTCAACTGAATGCATATCATTTAATACTGTGATACATCTGTGTCTTATATTTTGACTAAGCAATTAATTGAAATATAGAATACAACAGGGCCAGAGACAGACCTCTTACCTTTTATCCAGTTTTATTCCTTATTGTTAGGAAATGTCCTTTGGATAAATCTATAATTAACTATAACACTTTCCAACATGCACAATAGCTATTCATTCATGTAAAAAATGAAATAAATGTAGCAATGTTTATATCAATTCTCTATTTTTTCATCAAACATATAAAAAAGAGAAAAGTGATTATTATTGTAGTCTTAACAAATGGTATTTAGAATCTAGTTATGCTTTACTAAACAACCCCCCAAATTATCTAAATAATAGCTTAATACACATGATAGTAGAATGTGAATATATAGACTGATATAAATCTTAGCAATTATGTCTGGCCTTTATAAATGTTTCCTTTGGAAATTCATGGTATTTGGTTATATTGAATCTTCTGTCAACACTGTCTTTGCTGGGGTGCCTGGGTGGCTCAGTTGGTTAAGCAACTGCCTTCAGCACAGGTCATGATCCCAGATCGAGTCCCACATCAGGCTCCCTGTTCAGCAGGAAGCCTGCTTCTCCCTCTCTCACTCCCCCTGCTTGTGTTCCCTCTCTGGCTGTGTTTCTCTCTGTCAAATAAATAAAGTCTTTAAACAAAACAAAACAAAACAAAACACTGTCATTGCTGTATCTCAACCCAAGATCATTTTTGCAAACTTTTGTTCCTGTGATCTAAGTCACCTTAGCCAGGAGACCTAAATTACATTTAAAGGGATGCAGTGAACTCTAATCAGGTCCTCCTCACCCATGAACTATAATTACAAATCTGTTCGTATATTGTTTTATTCTTTCAGATTGGAGATTAACTTCTTCATCAGAAAGTATAGGAGTTAAAGAGAAATGTGAATTTTTTTCTTCCCTGTCATCTGTTAACATATTAGTTGTCTAGTAGAGTAATGCATTTCTTTCATGTTTCAAGCAGAACTTTAAAAAATGAAAAAAATGTTGCTTAGTTTTTCATGATTCATACTTTATGCTTAATAATTCTGAAAAAATTAATATGGGTTTAACTTTCTATTTTTATGCATTTATTTACATTAGACAAAGAGGAGGAAAGAGACAGGGACAGTGAATTGGAAGAACATACAGATAAAATTAGGGAGGTGGCACAAATCTATTTTAGGTTTATTTTAGTACTTTATATTTCCTCTTGTTTCTAGCTACTTCATCATCCTCTGTTTTTTTTTTTTTTTCAAAGCCTGTATTTCATAAAGCAACCTGGCTACTCTATTTCTTAAATACCTTCACGTTTTATTTCAGATTTTATTTATTTATTTATTTTAGAGAGAGAGGGAGAAAGCATGGGAGGAGGGAAACAGAGAGAACCTCAAGTGACTCCATGTTGAGAATGGAGCCTGATGTGGGGCTTGGTCCCACAACCCTGAGATCATGACTTGAGCTAAAATCAAGAGCCAGATGCTTAACTCCAGGCACCCCACCTTTATATTTTTTAAACAAGGGTTTTTGTTATTTAAAATTCAGACATACTACTCTCTAACTTTTCATTAGCCACTTTCCTTTTAAAGGTTTGTGTAAAGTTATACTCTTCATGTCTTGAAATTTTGTTTTTTAAAAATTTTGTTTCTTAAAAATGTTTTGTAGTTCAATGATCACTTATTGACATGGAATAAAAGAGATATGGTCAGAACACAGGTCACAGCCTTATGTGAAATCCTGGGAATGGGAAAGATAGATAGCCTGCCACTAATGCCTTGCTGAGAAGGTTTCACTTAATTCCCTCTGGGCATTCTTCCTAGTTACTGGAAGATATCGAAGAACTAGATAGACAAGTTTCTGCTCTCATGAAACTTAAATTTTGGTGTCCTGAAGAAAAGAACATGAAAACAGTTTTATAGAAACAGGAGTGTGTTTTTGTGTTAACTCATCTCTTTAAATTTAATGGAGAAGTATGCTTTATAATCCACTTATATGTAACTATTGATTGATTATAATTTACAGAGTATGTCCTGAATTGTTAATCAAATGCTAAATATGTATTTTGGTAAAATATAATTTGACTTTATGTTCAGTTCTTATTATTATCCAGTGATTGGGTTTTTTTTGTTCAACTAGGTCTAAATGAATAAAATCATAATATCTTTTAAATATCACATCAGAAAAAATTGTATATTATATACATAAATATTATATGTATTAGTTATATACATTATCTGTTATATATGAATTAAAAAGAATACCAAAGGTAAACTTACAATAGAGAAAATTTTCACTTCAGATAATTTTTGATCAACTGTGAAAACATTATCTATGACAGAACATGAATAAATATTTGCATAGCTGTATGCATTGAAGCATTGAATTATTTATTATCCCTGTTGATTTATTTGACATAAATGGTAAATATTGATATGTTTAGTCATTAATACTTTAATCCATTTGCCTTTCTTGGGAAATTGGGAATTCTGGAACCTGAGATAGAGCAATTAAAAATGAGCAGGCTGAATAAAATATCCTCAAATGGTTGAGTGTAGGTTTCTATTTTTCAGCCATTTTTGCAATGCAGAAAGCTTTCCAGATGTTAAAATTATGCAGGCATGCATATGCCATGCATCCTTTGACATAATCAGAGTGATTTGATTTTTATTTAAATGTTATTAAATTTGATTAAAATTATCTAAGGCAATTTATTGCTCTGATAGTTCTAAGATCCTATTTGTTAAAATATACTTCTGAGAAAGTAATTTAATTTTCAACCTAGTAGTTCAGTTCATTAGTTATTGTATCTTCAGAACTGATGTTTTCTTGTAAACATTTGATGTGATCATGTTCCGAAGCTAAGACTGAATGGGTTGTGGACAATGATTCCCATCATATTTTCCAGATTTTCCAGACTTACTTATTACCACACTTCTATTCTAAATATCAAAACTTGTATTCAAAATACCCAATACTTCACTTCTAATTTCCATAGAACAGAATGAAATGAGTTTATATTGTGCTATGTTGAATATTTTTTCTTTCTGTTGTTTGTATTTGTTAAGTCCTTATAAAATAATTCAAGCAGAGTTCAATTTTTAAAAAACATCACAGATTATTTATCACACTCTCTGCTCAGCAGGGATCCTGTTTCCTGTGCTCTCTCTGCCTGCCTCTCTGCCTACTTGTGATCTCTCTCTGTTAAATAAATAAATAACATATTTTAAAAAATAATATAAATGTTTTGATAGCAAGTTTATAAAAAATGTAAAAATGTATGCCATAAGTTTGATTTTCGAAATATCTACATTTCAGTGATTGCATTATAGACCCGTGAATAGAGTCAGTGATGGAAGCTGGGATTCAACAGTATTTCTTTCTCACCAAAGTTGATAAGGTTTCTCATGCTGCTGCTTGTACAACCAGTCAAGTCGAGAGACCAGAGATGAGACCTCAATACAGTGCCATTCCTTAAGAAGACCTGTTGGCCACTTGGTGTTGAGATGATTACATCAGAACCATCTACCTTGAAGGTAACTATAATTAACCTTTACTAGACTGATAACTCAAATTGGATGTGGATTTGCTTTTTCTGCCTCTAATTTTACTGCCTCATCACTCTTGTAGTAATCTTACAAAATATCTGATTTATTTCAATGGGTTTCATAAAGGATTTGCTCAAGGCAATTTTATGAAATTCACCGAGTTTTCTACATCACATTGATACAGCCAAACAGAACATTAGAACACATTATTAAAAACAGCTAAGAAGTTACCATTGGAATCATGACATATTGGAGTGCACTATCCTTAAGGAGGAAATATTTGTATTCATCCAATGTCAAATATTCTAAATCCACACCAACAGTTAGAAAAAGGGGGGGGGCACCCTGTAAACTAAGGATCTAATAGATTAGGGATCCAGGCCAGAAGTTGGCATGGTTCCATCTGGGGAAGAATCACAATTCTCAATCTTTCTTAGTCTTGAAACTTGAAGAGTATTGGTCATTTATTTTGACAGAGATCTCTCAGTTGGATTTGCCTGATCTGTCCCAAGATTTGATTAGGGTTATTTTGACAAAAATACCACGGAGTGAAAATTCTATAAATCCATCATGTTTGAGTGTAAGTAAGGTTGATATATCTTTGTAATGATGATATTAGCCTTAGTCCCTTGCAGAAAGTGGTGTCTGCTAGGTTTCCCCATTGTAAAGTAACCATTTTCCTTTAGTAATCAATAAATATTTTGGAGAGATACTAATACATTCTGGAAATATCCCATTTCTTCTCAAACTTTTGCCCACTAATTGTAGCATGCATTATTGTGTCTTGACAATGAAACAATTATTCTCTGTTGTTCTAATGATATTTTTCTATATCCTTTATTTATTCTACACTTGTGAATTTGAATTCTTCTGTATAGGAAAGCTGTATCTTCTCGTATATATACATATATATATATTCAGTTACTCATTCATATTAGTGTACATATGCATTTTTAATGCATTGAGGTTTTATCCATTTCCTTGCTCAAATTTTTCCAGTTTTGGACACTGAGAAATCTCTCAGATTGGTTTCTCTGCCCTTTCAACATTCCTTATTCATTGTTTCATGAACTTGTAATTTCAATATGGTTTTAAATTAGCTGAGAAATTGTAATAGTTATCCTATTATTACATTTTACTTTAGAATCAATATTTATACATTAATATTAACCCTGCAATTTATTGACAATTTCTTTATTTTTACCTAATGCCCTTTTTATGTTCCAGGATCCCATTCAGGACATCCCATTATATCTAGTACTCATGTCTCCTTAGGTTCCTTGTGACCGTGATCATGATTGTTTTGAGGAATCATGATCAGGTATTTTTTTTTAAGTGTCCCTCTGTTAGGGATTTCATTGACATTTTTCAAATTGACATTTCATTGATATTTTTCCTCATTGTTGGATTGTATTTATATGTTTTTGAGAGGAAGACCATATAAAGTCCCATGTTCATTTTATCATATCAAGTTCACAGACTACCAATGTGACTTTCATGGTTGTTGTTAACCTTAATCACCTGGCTAAATTTTTTTTGATCAGTTTCTTCCAGTACAAAGTTACTCTTTTCCCTCTTTTCCACATGTACTTTTGGGGATGAATTCCCAATGCACACATCACACTGAAGGAGTTGAGAGTTACACTCTCTGTCTTTGAGGGAGTATCTACATAGCTATTTGGAATTCTTCTGCACAGATTTGTCACTTCTCTCCCATTTATTTAGTCATTCATTTGCTTTTAGTAGTTGGGAGTCAGGGATTCATGGATGTTTATTTTATACTTTGGGTTATAATGTAATACTGTTTTATTTTGTTTCTCACAGTGCTCCAGCTTTGGCCAGTGGAAACTCAGCTGGTATGGTGTGCGTGTGCGTGTGTGGCAGGAGGGTGGGTGATTTTTTTCTTTTTTCTTTTTCTTTTCTTTTTTAGCACTTCTTTACTTTCTGGCACTATACGATGTTTCAGGCACATCTCTACATTTCCTGCCAAGACCTAGAATTATCTGTTTCTCCAAAAAGTCCACTGAAAACATTCTCTGCCCTTTACTTTCACAAATACTTTTTCCAGCTTCATAGTTTCTCCATTCTCATATATAAGATTGGAAGTCTACAGGGCCTTAACAATAGAGAAATTCTTTTATCCTAGTTGGGATAAGTTTCTGAGCTAAGCAGTGTGTCTTCACATTCATTTCCTTTTGTGTTTGCTACTTGTTTAAAAATGACACCAGGTATGAATTTTTGCACTCTTCCTAAATACTGTCCACAACTTGTGGTGTGGAAGTTGCCAATTTTCATGGTAAGCTGTATCTTGGTAACACTTCCCTCTGAGCTGGATTTGGGGAAATGGTAGCAACTGTAATAAAGCTAGCAGTCTTCTACTCTCCTTACCCAAAATTCTAGCTTTTTTTTTTTTTTTTAATGAATAAATGCTTATCAGTTGTTTTGGGTAATTTACAGAGAAAGCCTTTGAGAATGGTAGGGTATCTTTTGGCTATTTTGTTCATCTTTATACTTGATTTTTGGAAAGTGGATTTGCAACCTTTCACATCTTTCTACAGGCTGCCGTAGCTCAAAGCTACCACCTTGTTATTTGTTCTTAGATACTAAATCTGCTTGGAAATTCTGAACACGAGGAAAGTAATAATAAACTGCTACTTTCACTAGTGGGTATTCTAAATGGGCATTAAAATGAAGAGCTCCATTTCATTATTAGTAGGTTTTCTTTCTTGTATTAGTAAAGTTCCTCAACAACATATATCTAACTTCTTGCCTAGAGGATGAAATAGGAAAAGATAATTTTAATGATTCAGAATCCAGAATATAATATTCAGTCATCCCCCCTCTCTTCATCTTGGTATTCTTTCTCTTAAGTGAGATTAGTGCCTTCTTGCCTACAGACTGAAATTTGAAAATTTTCTTTTTTTCTTTTTTTTAAGATTTTATTTATTTATTTGACACACACACACACACACAGAGAGATCACAGGTGGGCAGAGAGGCAGGCAGAGAGAGAGGGGGAAGCAGACTCCCTCCTGAGCAGGGAGCACAATGTGGGGTTTGATCCCAGGACCCCGAGATCATGACCTGAGCCAAAGACAGAGACTTAACCCTCTGAGCCACCCAGATGCCCCTGAAATTTGAAAAATTTCTGACAAAAATTAGAATGACTGATTTATATAGGTGTTGGAATCATTAAAAGAGATTATATTCTGAAAATCTATGTGAGTGACAGCATGCCATCATGAAACACTAAATTCAAGGAAGCAGCAGTCTCAGAGTTTTGAGGAAAAGTCTGTTGTCATATGGTTACTTTTTTGTTCATACATGAGTTAAAAGGCATTATACATAATGGTTCAGAAAATATGCCGCCCATATAGTTAACTAAAAAAAAAAATATTGACGGTAATCTCTAGCCAGCTTAACTTTGACTAGAAAGTACGAGATTTAAAATGGGAAAATTATAGAATAAAAAGTCTTGTGGACTTTCTTTTACTAAAATTGATCCTCAAATTTAGGAAACTAATTATATTATTTGCTGTCTGTTATCTTGCCCTAAGCTCACCTGTAATCCTATTATTCACTTCATCTTATAACATGTGTTATATACTTACAACCTTCCCTTCACATTTCATAGGAAATCTTTGCTAGATTTAATGGTCATAAAATATTTATATATTCCGTTTCACTACCTTGCAAAAATTGCTAAAATATTTGTACATTTAGGGTATTCTGAGAGAAATAACAAATTGTCTCTTTATAAATTCACAAAACTGGAAAGCAGAAGCATGGTAGCATTGAGTCATTATAAGTACCTATGCTCTGGAGTCTTACTGATTTCAAATCCTGGACTGTCATTAATGTCAGAGGATTGTGTGATAGTTCTCACTGTTCCATCCTCTGAAACTACACAGGGATTAGCATAATATGCACTCAAACAATAATTAATTTAAGAAAGAATATTATGTAACCTCTTCCTTCCTCACTATCTTCTTCTATAAAAAGAGGATAAAGTATTGTATATTTATATTGTTGAATTAAAATACACAGACAAATGGTAGTAGCAATGTCCAGATCACAGTATGTTTCATGAAATTTTAGCAGCTATCTTTAGTTTAAATGTTTGTAATTCTTATAAAGGATAAAACTAGGAAATTATTTTCTCTTTCATTAAAATTCTACATTAATATGTATTTTAAACTAAAAAACAATAGTGAAACAGTCTCTTAGAGCCATTTTAATAAGTCTCTTTAATCATGTTTTATCCATACCTTTGAATGAACGTTTTTTGATAAAATTGCTTTAAAAGACACGTATGAAATATATCAACAATATAAATATATGTATGGAAATACTATAGGAAAATTTAGGAAAATATTAACTATAGTTGTGGTAAGGGGATTCTGGGTGTTTACACTAAAAATTAATGTATTAAAATTATCTAAAATATTTATGATGATCGATTGTTAACTTTATAATCAGTAAAACTATTTTAAAAGTAGCAACACAGATTTGTTTATGCAATATAAATGTAAAAAATATGTAAAACACCAGAATAGGAACTATTTAAATACAAATTAAAAGCTGATAGACAATTTCACTTCTAATATTCTGTAACTTATATTATGACCTGATATTTGTGATAGAAAAATAACTTACTTTTTAAAAGAATATGTAGAAATTATACATAAAGTGTTTGGATGACAGAGGATTCCAGATAGAAAAATATGAAGTGGTTGTTACACATAAAAGAATTTGAAGCTATGAAAAAATAAAGAAAGTAAGGTTGAGAGAAAAGCAGGAATGGATAATTTTACAAAGTAACTTTGAGGAAGCTCAGGGTAGCTGAGGAAAAGCATTCAGAATCTTGTTCTTATTGAAATATTGTAAAATGTAAATGAAATGAAAGTTAATGGGCCAAGTTGGGTCAGTATCATGTATTCTGCTCTTGTTTACAGACTAGTCTAGGATAACATGCTATCAATGTTGGGGCTGGGGAGGGCATTTTACTTATTCATTTAGTTTTTAGTTTTTAAGATTTTTCTTTTCTTTAATTTTAATTCCAGTGATTTAATATACAATGTTATATTTGTTTCAGGTGTACATTACAGTGACTCAAAGATTCTTTTTTTTTTTTTTTAAGATTTCATTTATTTAACAGAGAGACAGCAGAGCAGGAACCAAGCAGGGGGAGTGGGAGAGGGAGAAACAGGCTTCCCGCCGAGCAGGGAGCCTGATGTGGGGCTCGACCCAAGACCCTGGAACCATGACTGAGGCCGAAGGCAGATGTCCAATGACTAAGCCTCTTAGGAGCCCCAATTCAACAATTCTGTACATTACTCAGGGCTCTTCAAGATAGTGTACTCTCAATCTTCTTCACCTGTTTCAAGCATTCTCACCTCTACCTCCCTTCTGGTAACCATCTGTCTCTAGAGTTGAGTCTTTTTAGTTTCTCTTGTTCTTGTTTTTTCCTTTGTTTGTTTTATTTGTTAAATTTTGGAGAAAGCATTTTAAAGACTGGGTATTATAAATTGAGCATCAAAAGTTTCTAAGCATTACAACAATCTAGACATTTTTTGAGGCACACATACATAATGTATGCACACCACACACAAACATAAATAATTTTATACTATTTAAATTACGAAAAACAAATTTTAAATTAAATATATGAACTAGGGAGGAATTAAGATGGCTAAGTAGTAAGAGGAACTTATGCTTGCCTCATCACTCCAACACAGCTAGATAATTATCAAATCATTCTGAACACCCATGAAATCCATCTGAACATTGAGAGAGCAAACTGAACAACTAGAGGGAGAAAGAGGCCACAAGATGGAAAGTAAGAGGTGTGGTGGTGTGATTTGGGGGACAAAAGAATCACATTTGCAGAGAGCCCTGATAATGGAGAGGCGAGAGGGAAAGAGGGAGAGAGGGAGGGAGAGAGGGAGAGGGCGAGCGAGAGGGCGAGGGAAAGGGAGAGAGAGAGAGAGAGAGAGAGAGAGAGAGGGAGAGAGAGAGAGAGAGAGAAGCATGCGGGGAATTGCAAAGGAAAAACTTCCCCCAAACCATTGACTGGGAAAATGAGAGGGACTGATTATCGCAATTTTTTTACAACCCAGCAGTTGTAGTACTACATATGTACCCAAAGTACACAAAAATACTGATTGGAAGAGGCAAATACAGCCTCATGTTTATAGCAGCATTACCAACAATAGCCAAATTATGGAGAGAGCCCAAATGTTCATCAACTAATTAATGGATACAGATGATGTGGTGTATACACACAATGGAATACTACTCAGCTATTAAAAGAATGCATTCTTGCTATTTGCAAAATATGGATAGAGCTATAGTGCGTTATGCTAAGTGAAATAAATCAATCTGAGAAAGAAAAATACCGTATGATTTCATTCATATGTGGACTTCAAGAAAAAATTGGTGAACATAGGGGAAGGAAAAAGTGAAAGAGTAAAGCAAACAGTAAGAGACTATTAACTACAGAGAACAAACTGAAGGCTGATGGAGGGGAAGTAGGAAGGGGATAGGCTAAATGGGTGATGGGTGTTAAGGAGGGCACTTCTGATGAGCAGTGGATGTTATATGTAAATAATGAATCACTAAATTTTACTCCTGAAACAAATATTATACTATATGTTAACTAAGTAGAATTTAAATACAAATTTGAAAAGAAAAAGTAAATACATAAAAAATAATTTAGTCATTAATTTTCATATTTATTTAAATTTATGTTGCTAAAATGTGTATCATAAAATAATTTATTTAATACAGTTCTAATCAATACAAAAAAAATCTTAAATATATCCAGTAAAATTGTGTTTAAGGATGCCTGGTTAGCTCAGTTAGTTAAGTGACTGACTCTTGATTTCAGCTCAGGTTTTGAGCTCAGAGTTGGGAAATCAAGCCCTGGTAGGGCATGGAGCCTACTTAAAAAAAGGGGGGTATTTATAAAGTTTACTATATTTGACATGATATAAAGAGTTGGGTTCAAAAGTTGTGGTGCCTAAGTACTAAAACTGTTTTAAAACAGTCCTTCAGGATGTCCAGTGAAAATGGTAACATGCATCAAAGTACCCACAACTCAATACAAACTGACAACAAGCGCCAGAGAGAGGTGCGATATCTGGGCTTGAATGCAGCAGCATCCAAACCCACCCATCCTCTAGTTGAGACCTCCCACAAGTGTTAATTATTTTCTCTGGGGAGATGGAGCCCTTAGGTGTGAGATTCAGAGAAAGTCCATTTTTTCCCCACTTCCTGGATAAGTGAAAATAATGTAGCTGTGCATAGTTTGAAGGATCTTGGGAAAATAGGTGGAATATAATTATGAAACAAGTTTAGCCAATATATTACGAATGTGTGGGAAGAATGGGGGCCTTGCAGCCAATAGGAAGAAATTTGGGGTATGAAAGGGGATATATCAGTCTTTTAGGGACTGGTGGGTCAGCAGAAGAGACTGACTCTTCATCGCTTTGGACGTTTCATGAACGTACAGAAATTAAATGAGCCAGGGATGAGATTTTGCAATACCAGAGAGTGAACTGAAAACAAAATATTTAAAAGGGCTGAATCAAAAATTATGTGTATGCAAATGTGTAAGTATGTGTTTATAGAACATGTTAAATGGAGAAATAACATCAGGATTTAATTCATATGGTTTACTGGAGGCTATTAATGAGTAACAAGATTAGAATATCACTAAGCAAAGATCAACATTTTATTTTACTTATTGTAATGAGTACTTTTTGTCATTAACTTGTGCTATTAAAATTATTATTCTTGCTATTTGTATGGATAGCTATATATGTGGTGAATGAACAATGTCACTCTTCTGATTGCTAATCTATACAATTAGTGGCCTGATTTATTTATCAGTGACCTTGGAACCAGTTACACATTCTAATTCCACGTGGCGTTATTATAGCCAGTTTTTTCTGGTAGGGATTCCAACAGAACATTTTGCAGCTACATGAGAAGCTGTACTCTGCTATTTTGTCTTGCACATCCATGATTACATTCTGCTTACCCTTTATTTCAATATTTTCCATGATTGGTTACTCTATTGAATTCTGACTCAAACATTTGAATTTCCTAACTTTATTTTTTTTAAAGATTTTATTTATTCATTTGACAGAGAGAAATACAGCCAGAGAGGGAACACAAGCAGGGGGAATGAGAGAGGGAAAAGCAGGCTTCCTGCCGAGGAGGCAGCCCGATGTGGGACTCAATCCCAGGTCTCCGGGATCATGACCTGAGCCGAAGGCAGTCGCCTAACCAACTGAGCCACCCAGGTGCCCCTGAATTTCCTAAATTTAAACATTGTGCCTTATATCAAGATGACAAAGCCCTAGATATAGAAAACTAGAAAGGAAGTTGACATAATAATTTGCAAAAAGAACAATTAAAAAAATATTATTTGGCAGAGAGAGAGAAAGACAGAGAGCACAAGCAGGGGGAGTGGTAGGCAGAGGGAGAAGCTGAGACTGATATGGGACTCAATCCCAGGACCCTGGGATCATGACGTGAGCCAAAGGCAGGTGCTCAAACCACTGAGCCACCTAGGTGTCCCAGAATAGCAACAACTTTTTAGAAAGCTATCTCATTGTAGTCACCTGCTTCTTGAAATTGGTGTGAAATAGAGAACTCAGAATAGAAAAGAAAACAAAACGTGTTTCTTACATATTTTTGGTTTGTTTTTAATTTTTTGGTGTATTTGTTTTATTTTGTTTTTTTCTCTCTCATTCCTAGTATTACTTCAGCATGACATTGTATCAAAATTTGCTCCTTAATAATAAAATCAAAGTGTCACTTTTTAAATGAGACATACAGGTATTGAATGTGAATACATTTTGTCATCGGATGCACAAACATATCCAGTGATTTTGTGTTTTTTCAATTCTGATTCCTGGACTTAAAATGATCCCTTCCTGCACTCTTTGGTCAGTACCCTCTGATTCTTGGGTGAATGAGTTTCCTATCAACTCTCATCTTTGTATGTAGGCTCCTCTTTGTAATAGTCTCCATTTTCTGTTCTTTCCAGTTGTCACAGTTAAGAATTTCAGGCCTTTATTTGATTTATGTTTATATATTTCAAATGTTAATTTTGATCAATGCATAATTCTTATATTCTGATTCACAAGATGACTAAAATATCTTATATTCACAGTGTTTTACTTTGTGGAGAGGTGATAATGGTTATGTTTGTGGAGTTTGGGATACACATATGTATGCATTTGTCAAAAAGTGAATGTGCACTTAAGATTCATATTTTATCATATCTAAGCTTTAAATCAAAAGAGGAAAACTAAACAAATATAGGTATCTATATAATATGCATGCTGAGATATTCAGAGAGAAGAATAGAGATGTAGAACTTATTCTGAAATGCCTAAAAAACAAGATGCATTAACGAATGGATAGCTAAATGATAAATATATGACAAAGTATAAAAAGTTAATTGTAGAATCTAAATAGTACTTTGTGAGTGCTTACTATAAAATTCTTTCAACTTTTCTATATGTTTTAATTTTTTATAACAGAACGCTGGGGAAAATAATACAATGCCCATGTTTTGAAAAGATTACTACTTTGATCATGGCTGGTATTTAAAGATATCACCAGCATAAATTTCAGATACTGATATCCTGAAATAATTTAACTACTCAAATTTTGATCAAAATTCCCTCAGACAATGTTGAACAAGGAAAATCCAACTTTTATTGCCTTTTTATATATAGCAGATACTATTTGGGGCACTTTAAATGTATTATCTTAGGGTGCCTGGGTGGCTTAGTCAGTTAAGTGTCTGGCTCTTGGTTAGGCTCAGTCATAATCTCAGGGACCCCATGCTCAGTGGGAAGCCTACTTATGATTCTCTCTCTCCAGCTCCCTCTCCATCTGCCTCTCTCGTGTGTTCTCTTGCATGTGCTCTCAAATAAATAAATCTTTTAAAAAAGTAGTATCTTTTACATTTCCATAGCCCTGAAAGATAACCATTATTATTCTCCTTTTTTTTTTTTTTTGAGGTTCAGAGATGGTTTATACTGACCTTAGTATAATTAGTATAGTTGCTTGCTTTGGTATACTAGCCTTTAGTATATGGACTGTATTTGTTTTAGTATTGCTTGTAAGTAGGAGAAGCAGAACTAATTATCTAACCCTAATTATCTGGCCCCTGTATCTGTGTTCTACCGCTCTTCTGCTGCTGCCTCTCTAACTCTTCTCATTTAAACTAATAGGTACCAGTACAAAAGTAGAACATTTAGAGATTGTTTTTAATGTTGTTTTTGACTTTTAATAACAATATGTTTTAATAGCAATATCAACTTAGAGTTTATATGAATATGTAATTTATTATAGCCTTAAAAGTTGTATTTGATTCTAGTGTATCTATTCCAGTACCATCCATTCTTAATTTGTAATTTGGAACAGTGAAACTGGAAAAATGATTTAATAGTTTTCATCCTTCACTATATATTCTGTCCAGTGATAAGTGGAATATAGAATTTGTGATGGAAATATGGTGTCAGACATTTAATTATATTTTCTCACAAACTTTTTTGGCAGAGAAATTGAGCATACCTTCTAAAGGCTTCACATTACTAAGATGTTTACATGGCAAAGATAATAAATTTTATATCAATCTTTAATATACTGTTTATTTATTTGTTTTCAAGTCTGGAAGTAGGTGTCATTTAGCCAGAGATAACTTTTCACAAAACTGTCATTCTTTATGGTGTTCATGCATTTTCTGAAGAGTACGATATTTTTTAGAATTAGTTTAAACTATAGAAAATGAAGGAAATTGTAAAAGATTATTTCTCAAATGAATTATTACATTCTCTGAAACTTAATTTGTTCTGACAATTTTTGTAGCAACAATACAGTTTTCTTGTGACAAGTACAGTTGAGTTTGATAAAGCACACTTATTTCACGTTTCTGAAAAAGCAACTTGGAAAATTTGATAGAATGGACAGTGCAGAAGGAGGATATAGTAAATTTAAGTAAATGTTCAACTATGGTTCAAAAACCAAATTCATCCACCGCTATTTTAAGTTTAAGCAAGAACCTCTTTAAAATAGAATAGATTGCATAAATGGTATGTTGCCTTTTAGAGTCAGTTGAGAAAGAAAAAATATGTAAGAGCAAAGAGAAAGAGATTCTTGTTAAACTTCTAGAGCTTTTAATGTCTTGAAATCATATAAAAAGAAATTGTGAGGCTTGGTCAGATCCCCTCTTATAAGCATTAATAGCATCAGAAATCTGCTCAATGCATTTATCACTTTTGGAATTTCATATGTAGGTGCTGAACACTTGATCAATACTTTCTACTTTAAAAGATGGTATGCTCCATAGTGGCCGAGATCATATCTAGTTTTCTTCAATATTTTCTTTAGTTCCTAGTACTGGGGCTAAACCAAAAGGAGACATCTAAAATATTGATAGAATCAATGAGCTAATGGTTTTACTTTCAGAAATTACCTCATAAATTCTATCTAATATGTAAATTCTTGCTCTAAAAACTCCATATACTATAGCTTTTATAAAGTACAGTTTTTGTAAACATGCATTTACATGGATTCATTAGAGGGTCTTGTGAGAACTGGGACTCAAAGTACAGGTTCTGGTGTTCTCTATATTATGCCGTATACTTTACTAGTATACATTCTTTTAATTTTAAAAGCACTTCTTTAAAAAAATATTCTTTTGTATTTCTTGATTATATAGCACATAAGGTTTAATGCCATAGAATGTTTGTAGATAGAGACAGTAGAAGTTACTGAATACCATTTTGAATAAACAAATTTTTGAAACTCTTAGAATTCCAAGTGGAGAAAATATTTGCTATTAAAATAATAAAATTCCTACTGAACATTTGAAGAATACATTTCAATAGCATACAAAGTTGCAATTCATTTTCTAAGTCTTATGGCCTGGTCTCACATTTCCTGTCTGTCATATAAACTAATAAAAAAATAAACGTTCCTTATGCAATGGGATAGTAACCAGTTATCAACTGTCTTCCTTTTGAAAAACAACTGCACTTTTGGAGTAAAAGTGAAATAGATAATTTTTAAGATGGTCTGAGTTAGACTTAATCATATTTTCTCCTCATCATAAATAATTTTAATATTTCAATCCTGTGATCAATTATGGGACAATTATAAAGCTCTCTTCAAATTAAGATATTTTTGATAATGAATTCACATATATTTCTAGAGGAATGTCTAAGAACCAATTTATAACCTAGGTAGTTATAAAAATTATAACTTATTTTCTCAATAGAATATGAAACTCCCTAAGGAACTAGGAAGTGAATAATACCATTAGAAATTACTTAAATTCTAGAGACATTATAGATTGACTTATTAACATCGACTATAAGATATTGGAGAAATTCTTTGTCAACATAGTCATAAGTTGGTTGTTTTTTTCTCTTTCATCATATCCTGAAATTCTGTGGTTGTCTGAGATTACCTTTGTTTTGGAGGTGCCATTGAATCACTGATGATAGGATAGACTACTGCTAATTAATTATACAAAACTGAGTTTTCATGAAACTGTTTCTGAAGCTTTCTGAAGTATAGATTATTTGTAATCTGTGTGGCACACTACTTCTTATTTTAACTAGTAGAAGCAGATGCACTGAAATCATCTGAAAGCTTAGCCCCTTCTTTTTTAAATTTTTTTTATTTTTATTTTTTAATAATTTATTAATTTTATTTTTTCAATGTTCCAAGATTCATTGTTTATGCACCATACTCAGTGCTCCACACGATATGCCCCTTCTTAAAAGATGTTCTAAGCTCTCTCTCACTGATCCATTCTCCCAAACACTGACAGATCTCTTCCATTATTCTATTCTTCTCTTCTCTTCTTTCTCTTCTCTTCTCTTCTCTTCTCTTCTCTTCTCTTCTCTTCTCTTCTCTTCTCTTCTCTTCTCTTCTCTTCTCTCTCTTCTCTTCTCTTCTCTTCTCTTCTCTTCTCTTCTCTTCTCTTCTCTTCTCTTCTCTTCTCTTCTCTTCTCTTCTCTCTCTTTATTCCATTCACCTTATGGCATTTTTTCTGTTCTCCTTAGAATATATCTTCCAGACCCATGACTTTATAACTGGGCATTTTCCTTAGCTCAGAGCCCCTTTTCCTAACTAGCCTTCCATTAGAAGGCCCTGGTCAGAGGAAACTGTAGTACACTTAACATAAATAATGTCCAGTCCAAAAAAAGATTAACTTCTCTCAGGATCGTACAATTTTATTTCTTAATTGATCTGAATCTCACCATGCTGTATATTGCATTAACTTTGCATAACAGAGGACATTTTATATGAGAAAACAGAAAAAAAAAAAAGATAACCCCAAAGACAAATTCAATTTGTGCTTGACAGTAAATAAGAGGATTCTTTGGTTTTATTTTAATCAGGATTCTTATGAAGGACTGGTAACTTTGGTGAAGACACTCCGGTTCCTTTTTTACTTAATAGCATTAATAAGGTACAACAGGGGGTGGAGGAGGAAAAAAAAAGGGTGCCTTTCCAAATGAATCCAGGAATCTAAATTTCTATCATTCTTACTTTACATCTGTTATCCTTATCTTTAGTTTGTAATCTCTTTAGTGGCTGTTTACCAACTGGACCCATTGATTACTTCTTGCTCATTGTGGATCTCATTAACAAGTTAACCTATCAATTCAGGGGCGCCTGGGTGGCTCAGTTGGTTGGGCGACTGCCTTTGGCTCAGGTCATGATCCTGGAGACCTGGGATCGAGTCCCACATCAGGCTCCCTGCTCAGCAGGAGGCCTGCTTCTCCCTCTCTCACTCCCCCTGCTTGTGTTCTCTCTCTGTCAAATAAATAAAATCTTAAAAAAAATAGAATTAAAAAAAAAATAAGTTAACCTATCAATTCAAATAGAAAATAAAATTTGTCATATAAATTTTCTCAATTTTCTTCTCCTTTATAATTATATCTCCAGTTATTCATTTTCTTTTTTTTTAAGGTTTTTATTTATTTATTTGACAGAGAGAAACACAAGCAGGTGCAGTGAGAGAGAGAGAAGCTGGCTTCCGGCCTAGCAGGGAGCTGGATGCCTGGCTCTATCCCCGGACTCCTGAATCATGACCTGAGCCCAAGAAAGATGCTTAATGACCGCTAGGCACTCCTAGTTACTCCTTTTCTAAAATAAAAATTGTCATCCATACTTTATTTGAAAGTGAATTATTTGTTTTCTGGGTCCCATCCTCTCATATTATTAATTATTGCCTCCTACTTATCAATTTTTAACCTTGCCATGTACTTCTCTGCTCATTTATTTCCTTCTCTATCAAATAATTAGAAATACCATTCATATTTCTTTTCTAAATCCTGTCTCCTTCCTGTGTACAGGAACTCAAAATTCAGGGAAAAAAGTACATTCAAGGAAATAAATAATTTAGTGATTTAAATTACAAAAAAAAAAAACTGATATTTTGCACAGATAAATATACTCTTTAAAAATTATTGACATATAATTAACACACAGTTATATTAGTTTTGTGTGTACAGTATGATTTAACAATTCTATACATTACCAGCACACATCAAGGTAAGTGTACTCTTGATCACCTTTATTTTACCTCTCACCCCACCTACTTACTCTTTGGCATCCACTGGGTTGTTCTCTGTAATTTAAGAGTCTGTTTTGTTGTTGTTGTTGTTTGTCTGTTTATTCTCTGTTCATTGTTTCTGAGATTTCACACATGAGTGAAATCATATGGTAGGGACTTTCTCTGATTGACCTATTTCACTTAGCATTATAAATTCTGGGTCCATACATGTTGTTGCAAATGGCTAGATCTCATTTTTTTGTGTGTGGCTAATATTCGTGTGCGTGTGTGTGTGTGCGCGCGCGGGCGTGTGGGTATGTTCACATCTGCTGTATCAATTCATTCTTTTATGGATAGACACTTGGGTTCCTTCTGCATCTTGTCTGCTATAAATCTTACTGAAATAAACATAGGGGTGCATACATCTTTTTGAATTAATGTTTTTATTTTTTTGTATAAATACCCTGTAATAGAATTACTGGATCATATGATAACTCTATTTTTAATATTTTATGGACTCTATACTGTTTTCCACAGTGACTGCACTGATTTGCATCCTCACCAACAGCACATGAAGGTTCCTTTTTCTTCACATCCTCACCAACATTTTCTGTTTCTTGTATTTTTTATTTTAGCCATTCTGGCACATGTGAGGTAATATCTAACTGGGCTGTTGATTTGCATTTCCCAGATGATGAATGATGAGCATCTTTTCATGCATCTGTTGGTCATATGGAGGTTTTCTTTGGAGAAATAATCTGTTCATGTCTTCTACCCATTTTTTAATTGGATTATTTGGTTTTTTCGGTTGTTGAATTGTACCAGTTCCTTATGTATTTTGGATATCCCTTATCAGACATGCCATTTGCAACTGTGCTCTCCTCTAGGATTTTTTGGTTTCACATCTTACCTTTAGGTCTTTACTACATTTTGAGTTTATTTTTGTGTGTGGTGTAAGAAAGTGGTCCAGTTTCATTCTTTGCATGAAGCTTTCCAGTTTTTCTAGCATCATTTATTGAAGAGATAGTCTTTATCCCATTGGATATTCTTTCCTGCTTTGTCAAAGATTAATAGACCATATGATTATGGATTTATTTCTGGGTTTTCTATTATGTTGCACTAACCTATGTGCTATTTTTGTGCCAGTACTCTGCTTTCTTAATGACTAGAGCTTTGTAATATAACTTGAAGTTTAGAACTGTGATAGCGGCAGCTTTTTTTTTTTTTTTTTTTTTTTTTTTTTTTTTTTTTTTTTTTTTTTTTTTTTTTTTTTTTTTTTTTTTTTTTTTTTTTTTTTTTTTTTTTCAAAATTGCTTTGGCTATTTGAGGTCTTTTGTGATTCCATACAAATTTCCATATATGTTTGTTCTGTAAAAGATACTGCTGGTATTGTCATAGAGATTGCATTAAATCTGTAGATGTAATAGACATTTAACAATATGGACACTTTAACAATAGTCTTCCTTCCAATTCATGAGCAAGAAATGTCTTTCCATTTCTTTATGTTTTCTTTAATTTATTTCATCAGTGTTTTATAGTTTTCAGAGTGCAGGTCTTTCATCTTTTAAATGTATTCCTAGGTACTTTATTATTTTGGTACAATTGTAAATATGATTGTTTTCTTAGTTTCTCTTTCTGTCACTTCATTATTAATATATAGAAATGCAACAAATTTCTGCACATTGATTTTGTATTCTGAGAGTTTACTGAATTTATCAGTTCTATTAGTTTTTTGGTGGAATCTCTTGGATTTTCTACATATAATAGCATATTATCTGCAAATAGTGAAAGTAGCCTAAGTAAATTAAACCTGGGGAAAACTGAAAGTATTTTCTTATAAAAATTGATTTTATTTCATACTTGAGTAACATAAGGGGTAAATATGAAGTATTTAGTTAATGGAATTTTTGCAAGATTTTATGCTCAATTAAAAGTAAATGGAAGCTAAGAAATGTCAGAAAGCATAATAGGAAATTCAGAATTTTATGGTAAAAAGGAATTAATATTTAAGTGAAAAACTAATATAAGGAGTTATATACACATCTGTCATTTAAGGTTTTTTTATAAGCACAAAAAATAGGAAATTGGGCTTCTTTTGGGCTATATATTTTAAGAATTCTTACAAGAGAAGGCAGACGACACTGACACAGAAACAAAGAATAAAAATAAGTCACAAATATGTACAAAAAATGATTCAAAGATGACCAGAAGTTTTCAAATATATACATGAAAATATTGTTAAAATATCTAATTATTCAAAAACAGCATCTTGAATGAAAGGTAACAAAATACAGTAAACTGAGAGTGGAACATTGAAAAAAAAGATTTATAAAAACACTTAAAAGCTTTTAAAATAAGTAAAATTTATTTTCTGGACATAATGGCATTCATAAACATAGCTTGATGTGAAGAAGTGAATTCTAGTAAATTAAGCTGATATAAGGCCTTCTTAAATGGATATATAGTAGAAGAGGTAACGTGTTTATCTCATCTACAGATTGAAAGGTTAAAGAAAAACATGATACAAGATAATTGTACAAAAGAAAATTACTTGAGAAATATAAATCTTTAAAACACAATACTAAAGTTTAAAATTAATAATAAACTTTTGCTTAGATTGAAGAAAAGCAAAATTTTGAAAAGAACCAAATAATTAAGAAAAAATAATCATTTTCCTATATTCGAACAAAGAACAAGTGGAATCAAATTTAAAACACAATACCATTTACATTAGGACTCAAAAAACTGATATATAGATCTTGTATATAGCTTATTAGATCTAAGTCTAAGAAAAACTACAATCTGGACAAAAGTAAAAACTAAACAAATGGAGAGATATGCCATGTTCATGGCAAAGACCATATATTGTCAAGATGTCAGTCCTTTTCAACTTGATCTATAAACTCAATGTAATATCAGTTAAAATCCCAGCAAGTTATTTTGTGGTTATCAACAAACTAATTCCAAAGTTTTTACAGAAAAGCAAAAGACCCAAAATAAACAACATTGAAGAATAAAATTGGAGACCTGATATTACCTTACTTCCAGACTCATATAGCTACAGTGATCAACACAATGTGGCATTTGTAAAAGAGTCAGTAGATGACTGGAGCAGAAGAGAGCTTAGAAATAGACCTTCATAAATATGGTCAGTGGATTTTTTTAATAAAGAAACAAAGGCAATACAGAGGAGCACAATGAATTTCTTCCCCAATGGTGCTAGAAAGCTAAAAAAAAAAAGAAAAGAAAAAAGAAAAGAAATGTCTAGACACAGATTTTATACTCTTCACAAAAGTTAATTCAATTGTCCTAGACCAAAATATAAAATGAAAACCACAGAAAACCTATAATGACATTGGGTATGACACAGACTTTTTAGATATATCACCACCAAAGACACCATCTGTGAAAAAAAATAACAAAGATGTTGTATTGCATTAAAATTACAAGCTTCTATACAAGAGACAGTGTCAAGAAAAAGATGACAAGCCACAGACTGGAAGAAATTATTTGCAAAAGATACATGTGATAAAGAACTGTAATCCAAAATACACATAGAATTATTTTGATTGAGTTTGAGCATTCTGTTAAAAATGGGTCAAACAACTCAACAGAAACATCTCCAAAGATTTATAAAGGGAAATTAGCATAAGAAAAGACACCCCATCCACACATTATCAGGGAAATGAAAAGTAAAACAAGATATCATGATACACTATTAGAATAGCCAAAAATCTGAACCAATGACAATACCAAATGCTGGTGGGGATGGGGAGTAATAGGAACTCTATTCATTGCTGGTAGAATGATAGACAATGTGATGTTTTCTTATAAGAGTTACTATATAATTCAGCAATTGCACTTCTTGGTAGTTACCCTAAGAAGCTAAAAAATTCTATTGATACAAAGGCTTGCACATGAACGTTTATAGCAGCTTTATGATTTCCAAAACTTAGAAACAACAAAGATATTCTTCACTTAGTGAATGGATAACAATGGTATATGCAGACAATGGAATATTACTCAGCACTAAAAATAAATGAACTATCAAGTCATAAAAAAGACATGGAGGAAACTTAAATGCATGTTACTAAATGAAAAGAAGTTAATCTGAAAAGACTACAAATCTAACCGTATGATATTCCGGAATAGCAAAACTATGGAGACAGTAAAAAAAAATCAGTGGTTTCTAGGGGATGGTGGTTGGAGGAGAAATGAAGAGGCAGAGGACAGAGGATTTTTTTTTTTTTGAGTAGTAGAGAAATAAGTTTTTTGGAGAAATACACTGCATTTCTCCAAACCGTGAGAATGTGCAACATTGAGTGAACCATAATGTAAACTATGGATTGGATGATTAAGACTTGTCAATATAGGTTCATCAGTAGTAACAAATGTACTCCGGTGAGAGGTGTTGATAATAAGGAGGCTATGCATGTGTGGGAAGAAGAGGATATTGGATATCTCTGTGCCTTCCCCCTTAAATATTGTTGTGAACCTAAAACCACTCTAAAAAGTCTTAACAAAAATAAGGAAAGAAAATGTAGGGACATTAAATAAGAAATGACGACTTGCATTTTCTTTTTCCACACTTGTTCTCTGTATCATTTTGGCTTTTCTAAATCTAATGTACTATTCAAGACGTTATAGGGGAACTTAAAAGCACACAAAATCACAACTTGGTGACTGTTCTCTTTGTTGTATAGAAGTTTTTAGGTTAATGTAATCCAACTTGTTGATATTTTTTTTGCCTCTGCTTTTGGTGTTATATGCAAAAACATGTTGCCAAGACCAATGTCAAGGACTTTTCTCTCTTTTATTCTAGGAATTTTATAGTTTCAGATCTTATATTTAGTTTTTAAAGCATTTTGAGTTTATGTTTGTATGTGTTGAGATAAGGGCCCAATTTTATTCGATTATGGATGTCAGTCTTCCTACAGTCATGTATTAAGGAGACCATCCCTTCCCAGTGGTGTATTTTTGGTAAACTTGTCAAAGGATAATTAACCATATATATGTGTGAATTGTTTCTTGGCTCTCTATCCTAAGCCTTGGATATGGGTGTCTATTTTTATGCTACTCCCATACTATTTTATTTAATTTTTAAGCCTTTTATATTTATAGATTGTTTATGTTGAATTACTCTGGCTTCTCAGAAATAAATTGCACTTGATCATAGTCTATGAAACATTTCCTGTGCTATTGAATTTGGTTTGCTAATATTTTGTTGAGAATTTTCACATTCATGTTTATCAGGAGAATGCAATCTGTGTATATTTAAAGTAATTATTAATAGGTAAGAGTTTGTTGTTATTGCTGTAAATCTCTATTTTAGTGGGGTTACTCAGTGGAGCTTTATTTTGTTTCTTTGGTTAGTGTTAAGTTTTGATTTTTCATGTTCCTTGAAGATCTACATTACTCTCCTCACATTTCAAGAAGGTGAACCCAACTTGTCTTTATTAACTAGCTTCAGGAGTAAAAGACAGTTACAGTCAGACCAGCTAGAGATTTTGAGTTACTCAGATTTTTTCTTATGGATGTTTCTGCCCTGCTCCTCTTGTTCCTCTTTAATAGATAAGTCTTAGGATCATGCCTTATCTCAATCCTGAAAAGTCAGTCTATGTGATGAAATCCTCCCATTCTCACTCCAGGTAGTGTCCTGTAGTGTTCAATGTCATGTACCTTTTCCCAAGCCTGCGGTTGAATTGCTGCTATTTGTAAGGTCTTGCAAAAATCCTCCTAAAGGCTCACACACACCATCTGCAGAGGCTTGCATGCACTATTATGGCAGTAAGCACACTGTTTACAGTAGTTGGCTGTTCCATCTTCTGAGAGTCTTCTGGCCAGTTCTGTATGGCTTGCAAGTCAGACATCTCATCAACTCCATGGGTAGGTCCCTTGTTAGAATCTGAGGGTTCTATGAGTGGTTTTTGAACTCATGCTCATTTTCTATGAGCTCCCAGCCTCTTCCATGCTCCTAGTTTCCACAAAACTGTTCAGCCATGCTGGTTTACTCAGTGATTTTGGTGGGACCAGACAGAAGTGATCCCCTTTGGCCTTATTCCACAATGAGGCACCTATTCCTTTCTTACTTTCCCCTATGGGAGAAGGCTAAGGGGTCTCTCTTGGAACTGAGCTCTGCTGCTATGGGGGAAAAGAATTATGAAAAAAAAACTGTTATTCTTATCTTTTTAAGTGCATCTATTCTTGATTTTTGCTGTAATATGATATAGAAATATTTTTACTGGACCCCTCAGTTCTCACAGAGGTATCCCTACCCATGCATAGTTATAATGGACGTTGCTGTGTGGATATAAGAGCTGGAATCCCTATTCCCCCATATAACATCTCTAAGGAAGGAACTTTAATATTGAGTGTTGGTTCTGTGCTTGTTAAGAGTGGTGTGCCTAGGGCAAAGGAAACAATCAACAAAACAAAGAGGCAACCCATGGAATGGGAGAAGATATTTGCAAATGGCACTACAGACAAAGGACTGATATCCAAAATCTATAAAGAACTCCTCAAACTCACACCCCCCCAAAAAAAGATGATCACATCAAAATATAGGCAGAAGACATGAACAGGCACTTCTCCATAGAAGACATACAAATGGCTAAACGACTCATGAAAAAAATGTTTATTATCATTAGCCATAAGGGAAATTCAAATCAAAACCACACTGAGACACCACCTTACAGCAGTTAGAATGGCCAAAATTAAAAGGACAGGAAACAACAAGTGTTGGAGAGGCTGTGAAGAAAGGGGAACCCTCTTACACTGTTGGTGGGAATGCAAGTTGGGGCAGCCACATCAGAAAACAGTGTGGAGTTCCTTAAAATATTAAAAAATAGAGCTACACTATGACCCTGCAATTGCAATACTGGGTATTTACCCCAAAGATACAGATGTAGTGAAAAGAAGGGCCATATGTACCCCAGTGTTCATAGCGGCAATGGCCACAATCACCAAATTGTAGAAAGAACCAAGATGCCCTTCAATAGATGAATGGATAAAGATGGTGTGGTCCATATATACAATGGAATACTACACCTCCATCAGAAAGGATGAATACCCAATTTTTGTATCAACATGGACGGGGCTGGAGGAGATTATGCTGAGTGAAATAAGACAAACAGAGAAAGTCAATTATCATATGGTTTCACTTACTTGTGGAGCATAAGGAGTAACATGGAGGACATTAAGAGAAGAAAAGGAAATGTGAACTGGGATAAATCAGAGAGGGAGATGAAGCATGAGAGACTGTAGTCTCTGAGAAACAAACTGAGGGTTTTGGAAGGGAGGGGAGTGGGGGGATGGGTGAGCTTGGTGGTGGGTATTAAAAAGGGCATGTATTGCATGGAGCACTGGATGTGGTGCATAAACAATGAACGTTGGAACACTGAAAAAATAAAATAAAATATTTGTTATAAAAAAGAGTGATGTGCCTACCAGGTTTTCCCAGCAGAGGCCAGCCATGCTTCAGAGGATGGATGAGGGTTTGCCCATTTACCTCTTTAAGAACAGAAATTTTTCTGTTATTCTAGAAATGTCAGTAAACTGATCTGCTTTTAATAGGAGGCATAAGAGTGATTATTGGGAAACATAGGTATAATCTGTTAAAGAAAAATTACTATCCAAAAAGTGATCTGAGGGAAAGAGAAAAGAGTGAATAAGTAGACCTGATGTTTTTTGTTTTTGTTTTTGTTTTTTTCTGACCTGATGGTTTTCTTACAGATATATCTGGTGGAGATTTAACAACAAAAAAGGTAATTTTTAATGATATGCATATAAAACATATATACCTAACACAGACAACTGTTCAACTACTTTGATGAATAAAAGGACATTTTTTAAAGGATGCTAAATGGAATATGAGACTAATCATTCTTATCTGAGTTTTTATTCAAGGAAGATCAAGTGAAAATATTTCATAACTCAGAATAAACACAAAGTAAAGAATAGAAAAAACAACAAAACACACAACACAAAACAAAACAAAACTCTCCCTCTAACCCACCCTTTAAAAAATAGACAAAAATGAAAAGCAATAGGGAAAAGGTGAAAAATTAGAAAGAGGAACCAGGACACCTAAAAAGGACCCAATAGGATTTCCAGAAAATTAAAATCTGGAGCAGGAGAAGTAATTATTACACATAATAAAGAAAATGTATCTAAACTTAGTAATATAGTCAACCTACAGATTAAATGGGGTCAATGAGCCCAAGGCTGTTTAACAAATTGCATATATCACCCTGGACTTACCCTAATGAACTTACTAATTGCCAAGGATAATGTAAAAAAAAAAAAGTACAGATTTCCAGATAGAAAGCACAGGTTATTCATTACTGATAAGTGCTGGACTTAATGTTAACCTTACATCAACAATTAAAGTGAGACAAATTATATGTTATATTAAAAAAATGCCAGTGAGCCATTTAATTAAATTTAACAATGATTTATATACAATTTTCCCAAGAATAGAACAAAACTAATAGAATAAAGAGTCCTCCTAACCAATCATGAAATATTGAAATCATTGCAAATAAATGGTCACTATCCTCATTTAATAGGAAGTATTAATCAAAAGGAGGAGTCTATTGAAAATGGCATCAATATCAGGGAAAGAGTTATTAGTAAATTCAGTAGAATTCTTGGAGAGCTGACTTGGCGTTCTGGGTCAGAACTCAGGTCAGTGTAGATTGTTGTTGCTTGAATTCATTTTTGCCCAACTCTTAGTTGGAGGTATGAATACCAAAGCAGTGTAGTTGGTGGCAGTGAGAATGTGAATATAGGTAGTCAAGATTACCATCATCAATCAGTGTTATTTGGAAATTCTAGTTAATGACCTAGAAGGACATGGCTATGGATAAAACTTGAAAAGAAAACAATCAAAGTCATTGCAAATATTTTTTTACATACTTAAAATTAACATAATTTAAAATATTTATTTTAAATAATATGGTAAAATGACTGGGTAACAGAAATTCGAAATAATCAATATTTTTTTCCTGTATACCAGTTATGGTAATTAAGTGAAACATTTGTTAAAAAATATTCCACAAGGGCCACCTGGGTGGCTCAGTCCTTAAGCATCTACCTGGGATCAAGCCCTGCATCAGGTTCCCTGTTCTGGAGGAAACATACTTCTCCCTTCCCCACTCCCCCTGCTTGTGTCCCCTCTCTTGCTTTGTCTCTCTCTGTCAAGTAAATACATAAAATCATTAAAAAATATATTCCACAATAGTAAGAGTCATTTTTGCATAATAAACTATAATGTAAATTTTTTTTAAAAATGTCAGCATGATTTCTATTAGACTTCACTTTTATTTCCATTCTATATTATACTTGATCTCTACAGATATAGTCTCCACTTATCTAATTGTCAGACTTTACATTCTAATCAAAGAATCACTGAAAGGACCTTCCAGAACCTTAGCACATGCTTTTAGGGATATTACAATATCATTCTGGGATCTAAGAATATGTAACATTCTCCTTCATCCCTATCTTGGCATAAACATCAATTTTGACATACTCGGTCTTTCATAGTTTGGATTTGTTGGCATGCAATTGCTTCCAATTTAATTTTTTTTTCTTCTCAAATACTGGAAAGAATATGCTTTTCTTTTATTTTGAAGTTAATTTTCAGCTCAGACATATTAAAGAGTTAGAGAAAGGAAACCTATAATTTTTAAATAATAATTTATTTTATTTTTTCAGTGTTCCAAGATTCATTGTTTATGCCCCACACCCAGTGCTTCATGCAATTCATACCCTCAGTACCCACCACCTATAATTTTTTACTACATTTTCAAATTTCTGATTCAATTTTGTTCTTGATTAATAAGAAATAACTGATGCAATAAACCTTATAATCTTAGTTCCTTCCTTTAATATCAAATACCAAATAACTAGTTTGGTTCTCTGATTGCGGCCACATGTGCTACTTATGTCTGTTGAATGTTCCTACTAGCAATGTTTAAGTCTTTGAAAGGACCACCTCATGATCTTTATCATAAAAATGGTAGGATACTGAGATAATGTTTTGATTTTGGAAATATTACAGATCATTATTAAAATAGATGTAAATTATTTGCAAGGCAAAGATATTGCAGGTCAGGATATGTGAATACACTTCACCATGACCTCTTCGTTCTTATTCTGGTACTCTCGTATTTTAATTTTGTTTCTATTTCTTTATATGTTATTTTTTTTGTCATTAACAAAGTTTCCTTTGGGTATATTTGATTAATGTAAACATGGAAAATAATCTGAAAATGTGTTTTTTTACTTTAAATTTATTTTATTTTTTCAGTGTTCCAAGATTCATTGCCCATGCCCCACACCCAGTACTCCATGCAATACGTGCCCTCAGTACCCACCACCAGGCTCTCCCATCCCCCCACCCCCTCCCTCCATGTCCCTCAGTTTGTTTCTGTGTCCAAAGGCTTTCATGTTTTGTTTCTCTCCCTGAATTACCCTACTACCCATTTCCTTTCCTTCTCCTACTGTCCTCTATATTACACTTTATGCACCACAAGTAAGTGAAATCATGTGATACTTGACTTTCTCTACTTGGCTTATTTCACTCAGCATAATCTCTTCCAATCCAGTCCATGTTGCTACAAAAGTTGGATATTCATACTTTCTGATGGAGGCGTAGTACTCCATTGTATATATGTACATTTCACTCAGCATAATCTCTTCCAATCCAGTCCATGTTGCTACAAAAGTTGGATATTCATACTTTCTGATGGAGGCGTAGTACTCCATTGTATATATGTACCACATCTTCTTTATCCATTCATCGGTTGAAGGGCACCTTGGCTTTTTCACAGTTTGGCGATTGTGGCCATTGCTGCTATGAACATTGGGGTACATATGGCCTTCTTTTCACTACGTCTGTATCTTTGGGCTAAATACCCAGTAGTGCAATTGCGGGGTCATACGGTAGCTCTGTTTTTAATTTTGTAAGGAAACTCCACACTGTTTTCCAAAGCACTGCTCTAACTTGCATACCCACCAATAGTGTAAGAGGGTCCGCCTTTTTCCACAGCATCTCCAACACTTGCTGTTTCCTATCTTGTTAATTTTGGCCATTCTGACTGGTGTAAGGTGGTATCTCAGTGTGGTTTTGATTTGAATTTCCCTGAGAGTTAGTGATGATGAACATTTTTTCTTGTGTCGTTTAGCCATTTGTATATCTTCTATGGAGAACTACCTCTTCATGTCTCTTGCCCATTTTTTGAAGTGTTCATCTTCTTTTTGGATGTTGAATTTGAGTAGTTCTTTATAGATCTTGGATATCAGCCCTTTGTCTGTAGTGTCATTTGCAAATATTCTCTCCCATTCCATAGGTTGCCTCTTTGTTTTGTTGACTATTTCCTTTGCTGTACAGAAGCTTTTTATTTTGATGAAGTCCCAAAAGTTCATTTTTGCTTTTGTTTCCATTGCTTTTGGAGACCTGTCTTGAAAGAAGGTGCTGTGGCCGATGTCAAAGAGGTTACTGCCTCTGTTCTCTTCGAGAATTTTGATGGATTCCTGCCTCACGTTGAGGTCTTTCATTCATTTCAAGTTTGCCTTTGTATGTGGTGTAAGGAAATGGTCTAGTTTCATTCTTCTACATGTAGCTGTCCAATTTTCCCAGACTGTCTTTTTTTATTGAAGAGACTGTCTTTTTTCCACTGGATATTTTTTCCTGCTTTGTCAAAGATGATTTGACCATAGATTTGTGGGTCCATATCTGGACTCTCTACTCTGTTCCATTGGTCTATTTCTCTGTTTTTGTACCAGTATCATGCTGTCTTGGTGATCAAAGCTTTGTAATAAAGCCTGACGTCAGGTAATAAGATGCCCCCAGCTTTGTTTTTCTTCTCCAGCTATTCCTTAGTGATTTGGGGTCTTTTTTGGTTCCATATAAATCTTAGGGTTGTTTGTTCCAAGGCTTTGAAGAATGTTGGTGGAATTTTGATCAGAATAGGATTGAAAATATAGATTTCTCTGGGCAGTATAGACATTTTAACAATGTTTATTCTTCTGATCCATGAGCATGAAATGTTTTTCCATATTTTTGTGTCTTCTTCAATTTATTTCATGAGTGTTTGGTAGTTCCTCAAGTACAGATCCTTAACTTCTTAGTATCTTACATTTTTTGGTGCTAGAGTAAACTGAATCAATTCTCTGATTTCCCTTTCTATATTTTCATTGTTAGTGTATAAAAATGCAACTGATTTCTGTGCATTGATTTTTGTATCCTGCCACATTACCAAATTGTTGTATGAGTTCTAGTAGTTTGGGGGTAGAGTCTTTTGGGTTTTCCACATAGGGTATCATGTCATCTGCAAAGTGAGAGATTTTGACTTCTTCTTTGCCAAGTTGAATACCTTTTATTTATTTCTGTTGTCTGATTGCTGTTGCTAGGACTTCTAACACTATGTTGAACAGTATGGTAGGAGTGGGCATCTTTGTCTTGTTCTTGATCTCAGAAGGAAGGCTGTCAGTTTTTCCCCATTAAGAATGATATTCGCTGTGGATTTTTCATAGATAGATTTATGAGTTTGAGGAATGTTCCCTCTATCCGTATACTTCAAAGAGTTTTAATCAGGACCAGATGTCACGTTTTGTCAAATGCCTTTTCTCATCAGTTGAGAGTACCATGTAGTTCTTCTCTCTTCTCTTATTGATTTGTTCTATCACACTGATTGATTTGAGAGTGTTGAACCACCCTTGCATCCCTGGGATAAATCCCACCTGGTAATGGTAGATAATCTTTTTAATGTATTGTTGGATCCTGTTAGCAAGGATCTTGTTGAGAATTTTGGCATCCATATTCATCAGAGATATTGGTCTGAAGTTCTCCTTTTTGATGCGGTCTTTGTCTGGTTTGGGGATTAGAGTAATGCTAGCTTCATAGAAAGAGTCTGGAAGTTTTCCTTCTGTTTATATTTTTTGAAAGAGATTCAGGAGAATAGGTGTTATTTCTTCTTTGAATGTTTGGTAGATTTCCCCAGGGAATTCGCCTGGTCCTGGACTCTTGTTTTGGGGGAGGTTTTTGATCCCTGCTTCAATCTTGTTACTAGATATAGGTCTATTCAGATTGTCAATGACTTCCTGTTTCAGTCTTGGAAGTTTATAGGTTTCTAGGAGTGTATCCATATATTCTAGGTTGTTAAACTTATTGGCATATAATTGTTGATAGTAATTTCTGATTATTGTTTCTATTTCCATGATGTTAGTTGTGATCTCTCCCCTTTCATTCATAATTTTATTAATTTGGGTCTTCTCCCTTTTCTTTTGGATGAGTTTGGCCAATGGTTTATCAATCATATTGATTCTTTCAAATAACCAGCTTCTAGTTTTGTTTATGTGTTCTACTGTATCTCTAGTTTCTGATTCATTCATCTCTGCTCTAATCCTAATTATTTCCTGTCTTGTGTGGGGGCTTGGTTTAATTTGTTGTTGATTTTCCAGTTCTTTAAGGTGTAATGAGAGTTGTTGTATTTGGTATTTTTCAATTTTTTTGAGTGAGGCTTGGATGGATATGTATTTCTTTTCTTTATTTTATTATTTTTTTAAATTTTTATTTATTTGACAGAGAGGAACACAGCCAGAGAGGGAACAGGGGGAGTGAGAGAGGGAGAAGCAGGCCTCCTGCCCAGCAGGGAGCCCAATGTGGGACTCGATTCCCAGTCTCCAGGATCATGACCTGAGCTGAAGGCAGTTCCTAAGCAACTGAGCCACCCAGGAGCCCCTGGATGGCTATGTATTTTCCCCTTAGGGCTGTCTTTGCTGTATCCCATAGGTTTTGGATTGATGTCTCTTCATTCTCATTGGTTTCCATGAAGTGTTTCAGTTCTTCTTTGATTTCCTGGTGATCCACAGATTCTTGAGCAGGATCGTCTTTAGCTTCCAAGTGTTTGATTTCCTTCTGAACTTTTTCTTATAGTTGAGTTCCAATTTCACAGAATTGTGGTCAGAGAATATCCAGGGAATAATCTCAGTCTTCTGGTATTGGTTGAGCCCTGATTTGTGACCTAGTATGTGGTCTATTCTGGGCAAAGTTCCATGTGCACTCGAGAAACAGTATTCTGCTGTTTTAGGGTGGAATATTCTGAATATATCTATGAGATCCATTTGGTCCAATGTGTCATTCAAAGCTCTTGTTTCTTTGTTGATTTTCTGTTTAGATGATCTGTCCATTGCTGAGAGTGGTGTGTTAAGATCTCCTACAATTAATGTGTTCCTATCAATATGACTCTTTATTTTGCTTAACAGTTGGCTTATGTAGTTGGTTGCTCCCATGTTGGGGGCATAAATATTTACAATTGCTAGATCTTCTTCGCGTATAGACCCTTTGAGAATGATGTAGTGGTCCTTCTGTGCCTCCGACTATAGTCTTTAGACTAAAATCCAATTTGTCTGATATAAGAATTGCTACCCTGGCTTTCTTTTGAGGTCCATTGGCATGAAAGATGGTCCTCCATCCCCTCACTTTCAATCTGGAAGTGTCTTTAGATTCAAGGTGAGTCTCTTGTAAACAGCATATGGATAGATCCTGTCATTTTATCCAGTCTTCAACCCTGTGCCTTTTTATTGGAGCATTTAACCCATTCACACTGAGAGTGATTATTGATAGATATGTTTTTATTGACATCATGTTGCCTGTGAAGTTCATGTTTCTATAGATTACCTCTGTAAATTTCTGTCTGTGTCACTCTTGGGTTCGTTTGTCTTTTATAGAACCCCTCTTAGTATTTCTTGTAGTGCTGGCTTGGTGGTTGCATAATCTTTTTGACTTTGGTGGTCCTGGAAGCTCTTTATTTCTCCTTCTATTCTGAAAATTAACCTTGCTGGGTACATTATCCTTGGTTGCATATTTTTGTCATGTAATTTTTTGAATCTATCTTGCCAGGTCTTTCTCGCCTCCAGGTTTCTGTGGATAGATCTGGCATTATTCTGATGGCTCTCCCTCTATACGTAAATGAGCTCTTCCCCCTAGCTGTCCTTAAGACATATTCTTTGGTTTTATGATTCATGAATTTCACAATTATGTGCCTGGAAGTTTTTTTGGCCTCATTGATCTTGGGGGGTGTCCTCTATGCCTCTAGGATATGAACATTAGTTTCATTCCCCAGATTAGGGAAATTTTCATTGATGATTTGTTCAACTATATTTTCTAGGCTTCTCTCTCTCTCAACTCCTTTGGGGATTCTAATAATTCTGATATTGGAGCGTTCATGGCATCATTTATTTCCCCTATTCTGTTTGCTCCAAGACTTCTCTTGCCCCTCCTTCTTAATCCATCTGTCTTTTAAATCACTAATTTGATCTTCAGCTTCACTTATTCTAGCTGTTAGCATATTTAAGTTAGATCACATCTCATTAATAGCCTTTCTATCCTTGGTTTTCACTTCTGTCATTAGGACTTCCTTTTGAGACTAATGTTGTTTTCCAAATTAGCCATTGCTTGGACAATTGCTGCCCTGAATTTCATTTCTATCATATTTCTTATTTTCATTTCTAGTAATTCTGTGACCAGGGTTGCAGTCTTAGGGTTCTTCTTCTGTTGGTTGTTCCTCCTTTGAGTCATTGTGGTGAGGAGTCGTTGAGGGGGTGTGTAGCTAAATATATCAACCACTATCCAGGTGAATTGGTCGCTGGAAGGTTTGGAGCAATCAGAAGTTACTACCAAAAAGGAAGAAGAAAGAAAAAAGAGAGAGAAAGGGAGAAAGGAAGCAAGAAAAAAAACCCGGCCAGAGTGGGGCCCAGTGGTAGGATTTATATGGTACAAAACTAATATAGGGTTAAGAAAAAGACCATCAAAAGTAAAAGAAAGTTGAAGAGATCAAAAAGCTAAGCCCAACCCGAATGACCCCCAAGACCATATTTATATAATACCAAGGCAAAAACAATTACACAGAAACACTGACAGACTAGGGTGGGAAGGTGAGTGCAAACACTCCTTGTGGGCAAGGAAAGTATTTCAGATTGTCCTAGGTTTGTCTTCTTATTATTGTTAGAGAAGTCCACTTTCTAAAGATATAGGGAGATTAGAACTGGCTTGTATATAGGGGTAGTATTGAATAGGGATGCAGGATTACTT
The DNA here is from genome assembly GCA_004023965.1 of Spilogale gracilis. NCBI lineage: Eukaryota > Metazoa > Chordata > Mammalia > Carnivora > Mephitidae > Spilogale > Spilogale gracilis. The sequence goes on along the minus strand of PITA01008843.1, from coordinate 10,042 downwards.
TGAAGCTTATTACTATATGTATATTTAAAAGAAAAAAGAATAAAGGAAAGAAGAGAGAAGAAAGGGGGAAAACAGATAAAATAAACAAACAAACAAGAGAAGCAACAACAACAACAACAACAACAGAAAACACAGGTATGTGTTTGAAAAAATTTCAAGGTAAAAAATTATTGTGGAGGATTTTATTAAGTATCACATTTTAATAATAAGTGGGTTAAAAATTAAAAGAACAAAAACCATGAGAATGAATTTTTAAGTTTAAAGTGGAAACTTTAAAAGTAAAAATAGAAAAAAGTTAAAAAAGAAAATAAGGTGAAAAGCTGTATCTATAAAGTGTACAACTTTTGTGGTAGTACCAGGAGCTTAATATATTGCCTTTCCCCCATGTTGGGGTTTTACAGTTTGGGTGTTGTCCTCTTGTGCTTCTGGTTTGCCATCTGGGGGAGGGGCCTGCTGCACTGTTTTTCAGTTCCTTCTACCTGGGTGAGTCCTCACCCCCTTCCTAGGGACTGGGGTCCATGGCAACCAGGTTTTCAGGCTTTAGTTATCTGTAGGGTTTGTTCTTTTGCTGCTTTTTGCAGCTTTTCATGAAGTCAGGTCATAGCAAGATGTCTGTGCCCAGACCTCCTTCCCAGGGAGAGCCCTCTGGGGCGGCTCACAGCCTCTCCCTGTATCTTCTCCCTTAGCCGCCTGCCTGTCGCAAACAGGTGCAGCTGAAGATGCTGGTTTGATTCATGTCTGAAGCCCCTGCTTGTTGTTCACTCCTGTGCCACAGAAACTGCAACTGATTATGGGTCATGCGACCTTGTCTCTGCCCAGGGGGTCTGTGGTGCATTCCCACGCAAGAGGTGCTGAGGTCCATGACCCTGCTCATCATGCTCAAGTCTGCAAAATTGCCTTCCCTGGGGGGGTCTGTGCCTCTTTGTCGATGCTCTTCATCCCTCATAGTGATCCAGAAGTGTGAAATATTGCATTTCAGGCTGATTTCATGGGTGCTCACAGTGTTCTTGTAGTGTTTTTTGCAGGAATTGAGCTCACGTCAGGAGAGTCCCCAAAATGGGGTCACCCGGCCTTCCACCATCTTTCCCCCACCCTGAAAATGTGTTTTTATGTTAGTTCAAGAATACAGGGTAATTAGTAGTTTCAGAATAGTTATCATAATCATAAGACAATTTCAAAATATTTTGGATAATTATTTAACAAAGACAAAATTGATGTGGTTAAATTTTAAATATTCAGAATATAAACAATGGATTATGTATAGCATATAAAGACCAATCTATTCCTCTTATTCCTTTTTAGGTAGATGTAAAAATAACCAAAATACTGCATTATACATGGAGCCAATTTTATTCAGTTCTCAATTATGAAGCTACTTTTTTATCTTTGATAATTCATAAAACATGCATTTTTAAACTTCATATACAGAGAGCTTTTTACAAGTATACTGTATTTAGTATTTTATAAGTTAACAGAATTTTATTCTTTCTGTAGATTACAAAGATAGATCAAAACTATAACAAACTAGTGGGTAAATCAGGTTTTGTCATGAGCATATGAAATATGTGTTGGACTTTGTCACTATCCTCACATCTCTTACCATTTCTCTGTATTTTAAAGTTCTTTTTTTTTTTTCTTCCGTGTGTTGTCTGGATCACCCACTTTTTTGTTGTTTGTATAACAGACTTTTCATTTTATGAGCACAGTATTTGCAATTTGACCATATATTTTCCAATTTTGCTATTCATTTTACAACAAAATACTGATAGATATTAGGGTATTTCTTTGTGAAAGTTGTGGGAGTATATATATTGAATAACAGACACTCCAAAAATCTATATGTATATTATTTGCATATTAACTATATTTACTGAAAGTAGAAATACCTAAGAAAAAATAGTACGTGAGATCACAACATATGGTTTCAGGTCTACAACAGACCTAACTTCTCAGCAAAACACATCTATGTAGATATGTGAATTTTAACTTTTGAAAATATGCATTGCTTTATATGAAGCATTAAATGCTACTTCATCTATATATACCTCCTACATTGACTCAGTTTTTTAGCACAGTAAACTGTAGAAAGCTGTTCTGTGGGGAACATCTTTTTAAATTTAGCTTCCAGTACACTAATTTCAGGTAAGTTCATCAATGAGTCTTTAATTTCTGTGGGCTTTTGTGTATATATGTACACACACACACACACACACACACACACACACACAAATATTTTAGAATATATATATTCTAAAAGATTTATTTTCAACATTTTATTTTTAATGGCTTTTTGTTTCCTCAAACTCCCCAAAGACAAAATGACTTGTCTCATCTCTTTTTACAAAATATTTATATGTGGTTAAAAGCCTCATGTGACCATTTTAGAATATTAATACCTTAGGATCTGTTTTGGTTGGTTGTCTTATATTTTCTTATTTTGAGACATATAGTCCAGTTTTCTTCAGTTGCCTCTTTACATTTGTTTCGGATGATTATTTTTTAATTAAGAATTTACTTTTTTAGAGCAGATTTAGTTTTTAGAAAAATTGAGGGGAAGGTACTTAGATTTCCATATACCCTTCCTCCACATTTGCATAGCCTCCCATTACCCATATCCACCACCAGAGCAATACATTGATGACAATTGATCAACCTACATTGATACATCATAATCACCCTAAGCTCTGATGAGTGAAATGGAAGAACTAAACAAATGGAGACTTAGTCCATGTTCATTGATATTATGATTTATTCATAAACTTATTGTCAAGATGTCAGTTCCCAACTGATCTATAGATTTAATTCAATCTTAATCAAAATTCCAGCAAAGTATATTGTGGATATTGCTCTATAGTTTTTTTCATAAAGATCTTATACATATCTTTAAAAGTTTATACTTAAATATTTTACTTATGGGAGGTGCTACAATATAAATGGTATTGTTTTAAATTTCAGATTCTACTTGTTATTTGATGTTATATAGCAAAGTGAATGACTTTTGTGTATTAACCTTGTATAATGTGACCTTGTTATTGTTTCACATTAGTTTCAGTTTTTAGTCAATTTTTTTCAGATATTCTACTATTATATCATCTGTGAATAAAGATAGCTTTATTTCTTCCTTCCCAACCCATATACCTTTTATTCCCTTTCCTGTCTTACTGCACTAGCTAAATGTTGCAATATTATATTGAAATGGATTGGTGAGAAGGGATATCCTTGCCTTGGACCTGATCTCAGTGGAGAAGCTTTGATTTTCTCACCAATATGTATGATGTCAGGTTTGGGATTATTTTTTCTTCTTTAAGATCTATTTGAGAGAATGTGGGCAAAAGCACATGAGTGGGGAGAGGCAGAAGAAGAGACTCTTCAAACAAATTCCCCACTGAGCATAGAGCCTAACTCAGGGCTTGATCTTAAGACCAATGTGAGCATGACCTGAGCAGAAACCAAGAGTTGGACACTTAACCAACTAAGCCACCCTGACAACCCAGGTGTTGGGTTTTCTTAAATATTTTCTTTTTCAAGTTGAGGAAGTTTTCATTTATTTCTAGTTTATGGACACCCCTCCCCAGTGAATAGTTGTCTGTTTTGTGAAATGTTTTTCTGTTTTAGAAGATTTTTAATTATTGTTGCAATTTCATTAAAAAAGCCTATCCAGGGGCAACAAGGTGACTAGAATGGTTAAGCATCTGACATTTGATTTCAGCTCAGGTCATGATTATGGGATTGTGAGACTGAGATCCTGCTGGGTATAGAGACTGCTTAAGATCCTCTTTCTCTCTGTCTTCCCCCATCCCTCTGCCTCTTCTTCCCCACTCATGTTCACACGAGCACACATTCTCTAAAAAAAAATTCTATTTCAGATTATATATTTCTTCTTGTTTGAGTTTTGATATATGAGTCTTTCAAGGAACTGTGAATGTCATCGAGGTATTCAGATTTGTGGGTATGAAGTTGTTAATAGTATTTATTTATTAACCTTTTAATGTTCATAGGATCTGTAGTGATACCCCTATTTAATTTACGATATTAGTAATTCATGTCCTCTTTTTTTCTTAGCCTGGCAAGAGGTTTATAGATTTTGTTCATCTCTTCCAAAAAAACAGCTTTTCATTTTATTGATTTTTCTCTATTATTTTCTTGTTTTAAATTTCATTTGTTTTTGCTCTAATTCTTATTTCTTCTGCTTTCTTTGATTTAATGCACATTTCTTGTTCTTGTTCTAGTTTCCTAAAGTAGAAACTTAGATTATTGGTTTTAGGTTTTTCTTCTTTCTTTTTTTTTAATATTTTATTTATTTGACAGAGAGAAATACAGCCAGAGAGGGAACACAAGCAGGGGGAGTGAGAGAGGGGGAAGCAGGTTTCCTGCTGAGCAGGGAGACCGATGTGGGGCTCGATCCTGGGTCTCCGGAATCATGACCTGAGCTGAAGGCAGTTGCTTAACCAACTGAGCCACCCAGGCGCCCCTAGATTTTTCTTCTTTTCAAATATATGAATTCAATACTCAAAATTTCCCTCTACAAAATGCTTTTTTCTATATTCCACAAATTTTGGAAAGTTATGTTCTCATTTTCATGTAGTTCAATATTTTTAAATTTCTCTTATGTTTTTCTTTGACCCTTGTGATATTAGAAAAGTTAATCCCCATGGATTAATATTTTCAGTTATTTATCCATTATTGATTTCTAGTTTAATTTTATTATGGCCTAAGAGTTGACATTGTATGATTTATAGTCTTCTTAATTTTATTAAGGCAGGTTTTATAGCCTATAATGTGGTCTGTGCTGGTGAGTGTTCTATGTGAGCTTAAGAAGAGTGTGTATTCTGTTATTGTCAGATGAAGTGGTCTATACATGTCAATTATACTCGTTTTTATTGATGATGATATTGAGTTCAACTGTGTCCTTACTGATTCTCTGCTAGACCTGTCAATTTCTGATAGAGGGGTTTTGAAATCTCCAGTGATAATAGTGGCTTCATCTTATTCACCTTGCAATTCCAGTTCCTTTTGCTTTACATAGTTTGATGGTCTGTTGATAGTGTCACATTTTAGAGAATTAACCCCATTATCATTATATAAAGCTCTTTGTTTCCTGGTAAATTTACTTGCTTTGAAGTCTGCTTTTTTTGGAATTAATATAGCTTCTCCTGCTTTCTTTTATTTGTGTTCACCTGGTATATTTCCCCCATCCCTATACTCTTAAGCTACATGTATATTAATATTTAAAGTGGGTTTCTTGTAGACAACATATTGTTGGGATTCATTCCTTTCTTTCTTTCTTTCTTTCTTTCTTTCTTTCTTTCTTTCTTTCTTTCTTCCTTTCTTTCTTTCTTTCCTTTTTATTTCTTTTTTTTTGGATGCACCCTGACAATTTCTGTTTTTTTATGGGAGCATTTAGACCATCAATTGCTCAAAGTGACTACTGATAAAGTTGATTTGTATCTACAATATTTGTTAGTTTTTTTCTATTTGTTTGCCTCAATCCTGGCTTTAATATTGACTTCCAAAATTTTTCAGCTGTGTGTGGTTTAAGCTGAGCACTTTATATAGTCTAATTATTTTTGGAATCATTTGTAATTCCAAAGGTAAAGATAAGATTTTTCTACAAAAGGTCTTGCCATTTACTTATTCCAGGTACCTGATAAATCTCAGGCAACGTTTAATCAGTATTAAAGCTTGAATTTTCCTGGATGCCCAAAATTTTAAAATGACTAATTCTGGGAACGGGGCAGTTAATTATGCATTAGAGGCAGTACATTTCTGTAATACATGTAACAAAATGAACCTTTAGGGATCCAGCTTATTATGAGATACACTCCTGTTAAATTTCCAATTTTAAAAACCCTGCACTTTGATTACTGTTTCTCTTATTTCACAATGCTAATAAAGAAAATTTAAATTCCCCTAATTACCAAGTGCTTTCAAGGAGAAAATGGATTTGTGACATTTTAATTATGAGTTCCATATTTTCTTAAGTATTGCCATTAAGCACTGTTGTAATTGTTAAAGAAAAATAAGGTATATACAATTAAAGTATATGCAATTAAGGTATATACAATTAAGAAAAGATAAAGATAATCAAGTCAGGATAAAGAAAAATAAAATATACAGATATACAAAATAATAAAAATAAAGGTAAGTGGAAATATGCTGTTGAAAATTTTTTATAATATATGTGAAATAACGTAACGTTATTTAAAGGTAGAATAAAATTAGTTAATATAGTATATTATATTTTAAGCATGAGAGAAAATACATAAAAGCAAAAGAAAGAGATATAGCTAACAGACTAATGGTGGAGATAATATACTATACTTAAAAAGAAACTGTATTCAATTTAAAAGACAAAAAGAAAAAAGGAAACAAAAAGACAGATGGGAAAAATAAAAATAAATACTAAGATGGACAATTAAATCCAGCTGTATCAACTGGGAGAAGAAAGATGGTGGAAAAATAGGGGACCTGTGTTTCATTTCGTCCCTTGAATTCAGCTACTTATCTATTAAGTCATTCTAAACACCTGTGAATTCAACCTGGGATATAAGAAAATAATTATTGCAATTGTATAAATAAAAAAACAACCATTTTTTGCAGTTTCCTATTTTATTAACTCTTTGTTTTTAAATATTTTTTAAATTTTCCATTTTCCATTTACATTTTATAGATATATTCCTCATTTTTTCACTATATTCAATTTTATTTTTGTGTATGTACATAAGTTTTTCTGTCCTTACAATTTTGGGACTTAGTGTCTTCTAACAAACAGACAAAAATACACCTAAGACCTTTCACTATATTCAATTTTATTTTTGTGTATGTACATAAGTTTTTCTATCCTTACAATTTTGGGACTTAGTGTCTTCTAACAAACAGACAAAAATACACCTAAGACCAGGTGGATCACCCTGTTTTGTCCACCTGTAAGATTATAGTCTCTCCCCCTACTTTTTTTTTTTCTTTTTTTGGTTTCTGACCTCTTCATATATTTCTACTGTCTATTTCACGGAAGTTGTGGATGATATGTGTATATTTGTGTGTGTATATAATTTTGTTCTCTTGTTTACCTATTCTTCTCTGGATAAAATGACTAGAAGAAGAAATTCACAGCAAAAGAACCAGAGGCAATACTCTCTGCCACAGGTCTAATTGTGATATGGGGTATAAATAAAATGTCAGAAATAGAATTCAGGGGGTCTGTGTGGCTCATTTGGTTAAGCATCTGCCTTTGGCTCAGGACATGATCTCATGGTCCTGGGATTGAGCCCCACATTGGGCTCTCTGCTCAGTGGGGAGCCTGTTTCCCCCTCTCCTCCTGGTTTGTGATTTCTCTTGTTATCTCTGTCACTATCTCTCAAATAAATAAAATCTTTAAAAATATTTAAATTTTTTAAAAAAATAAATAGAATTCAGAATAATGATTATAAAATTACTAGTGGTCTTGAAAAAAAAGCATAAAAGACACTAGAGAATCTCTTAGTGCAGAAATAAACTCTAACAAGGTCACAATTTCAATGTCTTAATGGAGATGCAGTCCAAAAATGGATGCTCTAACAGCTGAGGTTAAATGAGGCAGAAGAGAAAGCCAGTGACATAGGAAAAAAAAAATGATGGAAAGAAAGGAAGCTGAAGAAAAGAGAGTAAAACAACTAATGGACCATAAGGGGAGGCTTTGAGAAATCAGTGATACCTAAAGAAAGCAGCATTAGAATTATTGAAGTCCCAGAGGAAGAAGAAATTAAGAGAGCGAGAGAGGGACAGAAGGTATATTTGGGGAAATCATAGCTAGGAACTTCCTTAATTTGGGGAAAGAAACAGGCATTCAAATCCAGGAGGCAGAGAGAGCCCCCTTTCAAAATCAATAAAAATAGATCAACACCATGATATGATAATGAAGCTTGTAAATTTCAGAGATAAAGAGAAAATCTTGAAAGCAACTTGAGACAAGAGATCCTTAAAGTACAAGGGTAGGGACATTTGACTTGAAGCAGACCTATCCACAGAGATCTGGTAGGCCAGAAAGGGTTGGCATGATATATTCAGGGTACTAAATGAGAAAAACATTCAGCCAAGAGTACCTTATCCAGCAAGGCTGTCATTCAGAAAGGAAGGAGCCATAAAGTTCTTCCAGGAAAAACATAAACCAAAAGAATTTGTGATCACTAAACCAGCCTTGCAAGAAATAGTAAAGGGGATCTCCTAAGAGAAGAGAGAACCAAAAAGTAACATAGAGTAGAAAGAAACAGAGACAATCCACAGAAAAAAAGAACTATACAGGTAATGCAATGGCACTAAATTTATGTCTTTCAATAGTTACTCTGAATGTAAATGGACTAAATGCTCCAATCAAAAGACATGGGATATCATATTAGATAAAAAAAAAAAAAGCAAGACTCATCCATATGCTATGTACAAGAGACTCATTTTAGACCCAAAGACATACATAGATTTTAAGTGAGCAATGGAGAACCATTTATTATGCTAATGAGCAGTGAAAGAAAGCTGAGATAGCAATCCTTATATCAAACAAATCAGATTTTAAGCCAAAGACTGTAGTAAGGGATGAAGAAGGATACAATTTCATATGTAGATCTTATTGTTTAGTAGCCCCTTTAACAATTATTAATATTTATGCTCCTAAATTGAGAGCAGACAATTTATAAATTAATTAAATAACAAAATTTTTAAAAAGCACTTTGCTGATAATACAATATTAGGGGACTTTAACACCCCACTCACAGCAATGAGCAGATCATCAAAGCATAAGATCAACAAGAAAACAAGGGTTTTGAATGACATACTGGACCAGATGGACTTCACAGGTATATAAAGAGCATTCCATCTTAAAGCAACAGAATACATATTCTTCTAAGGTGCACATAGAACATTCTGAAGAACAGATCACATACTGGGTCACAAATCAGGCCTCAAGTGGTACCAAAGATTGGATTGGATTTATTCCCTGCGTATTTTCAGACCACAGTGCTTTGAAATTTGAACTCAATCACAATAGGAAATTTGGGAGGAACTCAAATACTTGGAGGTCAAAGAGCAACCCAACAAAAAAGGAATGGATCAACCAGTAAATTAAAGAAGAAAAAAAAAAAACCATGGCAAATGAAAACAAAAGCACAGCTGTTTAAACCTTTTGGGATGTAGCAAAGGCAGTCCTAACAGAGGAGAACATAGTAATATAAGCCTTTCTCAAAAAGTTAGAAAAATATCAAATAAACAAGATAATATTGCTTCTGATGGAGCTGAAGCAAGAATATCAAGTAAAACCTAACCCAAGTGGGAGAAGAGAAATAAAGATCAGAGCAGAAATCAGTGAAATACAAAACCCAAAGAATGGTAGAACAGATCAATTAAACTAGAAGTTTGTTCTTTGGAAGAATTAATAGGATTGGTAAACCCCTAGCCAGACTTATCAAAAAGAAGAGAAAAGACCCAAATAAACAAAATGATGAATGAAAGAGAAGAGATCATAACCAACACCAAAGAAATACAAACAATTATATGAGAATATTATGAGCAATTATATGCCAACAAATTAGGCAATCTGGAAGAAATGGATGCATTCCTAGACACATACAAGCTACCAAATACTGAAGCTATAGAATACTGAAGTACAAAGAAATAGAAAATTTGAGCAGATCCATAGCCAACAAGCAAAAGGAAGAAGTAATAAAAAATCTCCCAATAAACAAGAGTCCAGGGCCAGATAGCTTCCCAATGCAAAATTACTCAACCATCAGAAAAGATTAATACTTACCATTTTCTTTGATGTGGATGAAACTGGCAGGTATTATCCGGAGTGAAATAAGTCAAGAAAAGAAAAACAAGGGATGCCTGGGTGGCTCAGTTGGTTAAGCCACTGCCTTCGGCTCAGGTCATGATCCCGGAGACCCGGGATCGAGTCCCACATCGGGCTGCCTGCTCGGCAGGAAGCCTGCTTCTCCCTCTCTCACTCCCTCTGCTTGTGTTCCCTCTCTGGCTGTGTTTCTCTCTGTCAAATAAATAAAATCTTTAAAAAAAAAAA
>PITA01008842.1:36445-81858 GCA_004023965.1 Spilogale gracilis | reverse complement strand
TTATGGGTCTCTTTCTGATTTTGTTTTGCTTTGTTTTCTAGATTCCACCTGTAAGTAGAATCACACCATGTTTGTCTTTTTCTGTCTACTTCTTTCTCTTCTTATAATGCCCTCTAGGTCCACCCTATTGCTGATTTAGCGAATCACCCCAACCTTAAGGGCTTAAACAGCACGAATCTATTATCCTACACGGTGCTGGAGGTCAGAAGTTCAAAGGCAGGGACGCCTGGGTGGCTCAGTTGGTTAAGCCACTGCCTTCGGCTCAGGTCATGATCCTGGAGACCCGGGATCGAGTCCCACATCGGGCTCCCTGCTCGGCAGGAGGCCTGCTTCTCCCTCTCTCACTCCCCCTGCTTGTGTTCCCTCTCTGGCTGTGTTTCTCTCTGTCAAATAAATAAAAAATCTTTAAAAAAAAAAAAAAAAAAAAAAAGAAGTTCAAAGGCAGCCTCAGCAGACTGAAATCAAGGTTGGTAGTCCCTTCCCTCTGGAGGCTCTGGAGGAGGCCGGTTCCCTTGCCTGTCCCAGCCTCTGGAGCCCCTCTGCCTTGATCGGTTTGTGGCCCCTCCTTCAATTTTCAGAGCCCACAAAGGCAACCTCCTGCCTTCCCTTGTCCACTTCTCCCTTTCTGCGCCCAACACACCTGCCTCCCTCTTTCACTTAGAAGGAACCTCTTGATTATACCGGCCTACTCAGGTAATCCAGGATAATCTCCTCAAGTCAAGATCCTTAATTTAATCAATCTGACAGTCCTTTTAACAAGTAAAGTAACATTTTCACAGGTTCTGGGAATTAAGAATGAGGAGGCAGTAGTCTGCATACCATAGTCCCAAGAGTTTACATTTCTTTTTTTTTACACTGAATAAATAAAATAAAATAACTAAATAAATAAGTAAATAAGAATATTAAAAAGAATTTACATTTCTAAGAAGTCTCCAGGTGAGGCTGCTTCTGGTTTGGGGACCATGCTTTGGGAATCTCCACTTTTTTAAAAAAGATTTTATTTATTCATTTGACAGAGACACATAGCAATAAAGGGAACACAAGCAGAGGCAGAGAGAGAGGGAGAAGCAGGCCTCCTGCCGAGCAGGGAGCTCCATCCCAGGTCCCTGGGATCACGACCTGAGCTGAAGGCAGACACTCAATGACTGAGCCACCCAGGCACCCCAAGAATCACTGCTTTAGTTTTACAGAGAATGGGATCCAAATGAGCTAGAGCCGCGCTGAGAAGTGGGTGTCTAGGGGTAGAGATGGGTAAGGAGGATTTTGGCTGATATTAGGGGAGATGATTTCTCTTTTCTGCCCTGACCCCAATTCTAGGAAAGCCTCCAGAAAATACATATATAAGACATTTGAAGTAAAGTCAGTGTTTCCTTTGGATGTGAGCAAGGGGCGATCCACCCCCAGAGTGGGAGCAAGTAGGCTCAGCCAATTTAAGTCCCAGGCATGAGGGAAGAGTAGGAAATCCTGCTTCCCATGCCTGGAATGCTGCAGATGGGCCCCCACAGGACAGAGCCAGGAAAGATGAAATTCCAGAGGCCCAGGTGACGCTGAGAAGGTTCATCTCGCTGCGGACTGACACCTTTGGCCTGACTGCCTGGCACATTCTGATCCCCTCTCCCGACTCTATGGCCCTGGAACCTAAATCTCTTCCTCTTTCCCTTCCCTTCTCCTCCTACCAGGTTGTCCAACCTCCAGGAAAGACTGTCTTCTGGAGGCTTCACAGATTTCCCTTCAGAGTTTCACCATGACTCCCAGTTGCTCAACATTTTCCATCGCCGAGAAGGGCGCTCATTTCATTACTGTTTGTTTTGTACTTGTTTCAATTAGGTTTGGGTTCAGAAAGCTCTTAAAACAGATCCTCCAGTGACTCACATCGCACATTAACTACCCAGCTAGAAGAGACCTGTCTGATCCACCTCTTCCATTTGGCCAGAGGAGACATTCCAAGGTCCCCCACCCCGTTTGTGAGCAATGGGGCAAGAGAGGTGTTTGTATCTCTCGCTCTTGGACCACTTCTCTTTTACAATCATCTTCCTGGGGCACCCAGCGAGCTCAGTAGGTTAAGTGTCTGACTCTTGATTTCAGCTCAGGTCATGATCTCAGGGTCATGAGATCAAGCTCCATGTTGGGCTCCGAACTGGGCATGGGGCCTGCCTAAGATTCTCTCCCTCCCTCTCCTCTGCCTCTCCCCCAGCTCCCTCTCTAAAAAAAAAAAAAAAAAATCCTCTTCCTTTCGTTATGGGGATGAAACCTGGACCATAACTCGGAGTTATCACCAAAACCTGAGTGAGAGGGGGCATTACTAATAATTACACCAGGACAGGAGGTGTAAACAGGCCTGCCCTGGGCAAACGGGACACATGGTCACTGTAGCAGGACCGCTGAACGCCACCCACTGGCCCACTAGGAAAGCTTCTTCATAGCTTCATGACGAAAGGGATCTGAGAACTTGTTATGCCCCTCCGCACCCGGTGAGGGGCTGGAGGACCAAGCAGCCTTGAGGGCCTGGCCTTCCCTGAGATTTTCAGGGTGCCCTACAACTGGCTGCTCCGTGGGTGGCCTCCCTCCGTGCCCCCCTGCCTGCAGAGCTGTGTATGCATAAACAGAGGCCCCATTTGCCTGCCCCTGCCTAGGAGAGGGCAAGTGACCTGCCATGCGCAGGAGAGCTCCGGTTCGGGGTGCTTCCCTCTGGGTGATACCCCCCGAACCAAAGGTCTATGTTGTGGAGCTTGAATCTGCTAGAGTCCCCCCCCACCCTGCCCTTATTTTTACTTGCACAGCGAGTGTGAATTGGAAATACACGCAGGGGTCTGAGATTTTTCTAACAGAACGACCTCTAGGCAGGCTAGCCCAGGCTTCTTGACAGCAGTGTTCCAAGAGCGCAAGCCCCACACATAGGTGCTTTTCACACCCGTGATTACATAATGTGCATCGTTCACGCTAGACTGCCTCATCGTTGGCGCATGCCGGTCACTTGGTCGGACCCCCATCGTTACAAGAAGAGGCTCCGCCAGAGTACGCATCTGGAGAGACACAATGAATTGAGGGCAGACGGTAGTTGTCTCCCGCAATCAATAACAAACACCTAGACCCACGGCAAGTCCTGATGACTGCTCTGAAATACGTGAGCAGGTGCTGAGAGCGGGTCAGAGGAGGATTTCCATAGGTCCGTGGGGACATCGCCCCTTCTCCAGTGCTGCTGATCTCATGGCCCGCTGGGGCCCCCTCATTCTGCTAGTTCTTCCTCCAGGTCCTGCTCTGTGCCCACAGCTCACAGGGGCCCTAGGCCTGTGTCTCAGCCCAGGGCCTTGCTAGCCATCAGCTGCCATCTGGGTCTCTACACTCCACACCAATGGGACGCTTCTCTGGCCTGCACTTCCTAATTGTGTGATGTTAGGGATAGTAATTTAATCAGCTGTAACTGTCTCCCTCCACAGGGAATAATGATGTCGCTTTGGAGGCACTAGGGATGGGATAACGTTCATGAGGTGCCCTGCTCTTGGTAGGAACTCATCTAGGGATTACTAAGCCTCCTATTTCCCATCTTAATGTTAATACATTTTATTTTTTCATCTTTAACTGCCTACTGAGACTTACCCAAGAACTAAAGGAGGTAATTTACAAGCGTGAAAGCACAAGAAGTTTCTGCAGAAATTCTCACCATGAGGCTCACATCATGGACAAATGTTCTGCCTCTCATCTGACCAATGCATGGGGCCAAGAACAGGGGCACATTCATCCCTTTACCATGATATCATAGGTGTAGTCATCTTTATTCTTGCAATGTCATGTGGTTAAATTAAACTTTCTTCCCTAACTTGCCCCTTTACTCTTGCTTTTGGGTGCTTTGTTCCAGCAGGAAAAACACCAGCTGAGTCTGACACTTAGCGAGCTGCATCCTTGTGTCTTCCTTATTTCAGCCAGGGAAGAAGTGTCTCCAGCTCACAGAATCATGAGGCTTATATGAGGTAGTGTATGAAAAGGGTCTTTCCTGTGGCAGGACTCAATAAATGTAGGTTTTATTGCTTTTAACCCATTATCTTCCTTTTGGCTGACAGTATACAATTTTTTGTGGGGCAAAGTAAGCAACCAAGTGAGCTAGACTTTCTAGTTTCTATTGCTGCATAGCAATTCATGCCCAAACACAGAATCTTAAAAAAACTTTTTTTGGGGAACACCTGAGTGGCTCAGTGGGTTAAGCATCTGACTCCTGATCTCAGCTTAGGTCTTAGCTCAAGGATGTGAGTTCAAGTCCTGTGTTGGGCTCCATGCTGTGGGAGGAGCCTACTTTAAAAAAATCTTTTTCTTTTTTTTTTCTTTTTGGCTCATAATTTTATAGGTCAGAAATTTGGGAAGACTCACCTGGAAAGTTCTTGCCCGGGCACTTTGTGGAATGGGGCTGTCATCATCTGAAGGCTCGACTGGGCTGGATGTCCAAGGTGACCGTCACTTGGCTGGCAGTTGATGATGGCTTCTGGTTGGGAGCTCCATCTGGGATTGTCCAGTACCTTTAAAGTTGGATTTATTTTTTTTTAAGTTTTTATTTATTCATTTGTCCGAGAGAGAGAGAGAGAGAGAAAGCGTGTGCACAAGCAGGGGAAGCAGCAGGCGGAGGGAGAAGCAGGCTCCCCACTGAGCAAGGAGCCTGATGCAGGACACAATCCCAGGACCCTGGGATCATGATCTGAGCTGAAAGCAGATGCTTCACCAACTGAGCCATCCAGGTGTCCCTTGGTAGTTGGATTTCTTATATGGCGGCTGGCTTCCACACCAGAGCAAGCATCTTAAGGAGACAAGCCAAAAAAAAAAAAAAAAAAAAAAAAAGGCTTCTTTATGACCGGTTTTAGAAGTTGCAGGGCATTCACTTTTGTCATCCTTTACCTGTGGAAGGCTGCTCAGATTCAAGAGGAGGGGACTTAGACTCCACTTCTCCATGGAGGGAGTGGCGAGGTTATATTGTCAATAAGCTTGTGGGATAGGAGAAATTGTTGAGGCCATCCTGGGAAAATTCAATCTGTCACATCCTCCAAAATCATATGTCAGTTGGGCCTTTATATCAGACAGGATTCTTGCTCATAAACTACAGAAGTTGGCTCTGGATAGCAAAAACAAATTTGTAAGGCCTTTAGGGCTCGCAATTGATAGAGGCTAGAGGGCCACGACTGGCAAATGGGGGTCGGGAGGCCTAGGGCAGCAGGTACCCCCACAAAGAGGAGCATAAAGACTGCCCAATCCAAATAGTCTAGCCCATCACTGCTAGAATATATATATATATGACCTTTAGGTGCCCAGCTTCCTTGAAGCATTCTGAAGAACAAAGCCCAGGAAAAATGAGTTCATGGGTTGAGTCAGATGCTTTCCTTCTAACTGGGCCAGTGTAGACAGAGGGAGGATCCACAGCTACATTTTGCTTTTTTATTGGGATGTGGGGGCATCCTTTTCAGAGACTGTACACAGTAGGCGATTCTCTAAAGGAGAGGCAGGGTGCTATGGGACATGGGAGGTCGATGCTGGATAGTCCCAAGCCACAGATGTCCACCAGAGAGCCCGGGGACTCTCACACCCCTCTGCAGTGATCGGTCCCCAGGACGGAGAAGGAGGAACAGAATGAGCTGAAGAAAATGCTCAGAGTCAGCAGACTATCATCTTAGGGACTTAAAGGGCTTTCACTTGGAGGAGACATTTGTCTTACTCCACATGGTTGTAGGACAGATCTTTGGTTCAGTATCAAGAAAGAACTTTCTTTTTCTTTAAGCAAGTTATTACATGTTTAATGTTTGAACAGGCAACATGCTCATTAGAGAAGTATTAAAGGCACACAGTGAACATCTACCTCCCTCCTCCACCTGCTTCTCACTCTAGTCTCCACCCTCACTCCATTCATCTTAGTAGGGACTTGTGTGCTCCCATGAGGGTTTGTTTCCTTTTGAAATTTTTTTCCTTAAGTTTTATTTATCTAAGTAATCTCTACACATAATATGGGGCTCAAACTCCTGACCCTCAGATCAAGAGTCACATGCTCTGTTGCCTGGGTGGCTCAGTGGGTTAAAGCCTCTGCCTTCAGCTCAGGTCATGATCTCAGGGTCCTGGGATCGAGGCCCGCATCGGGCTCTCTGCTCAGCGGGGAGCCTGCTTCCTCCTCTCCCTCTCTGCCTGCTTCTCTGCCTACTTGTGATCTCTCTCTCTGTCAAATAAATAAATAAAATCTTAAAAAAAAAAAGAGTCACATGCTCTTCCAACCCAACCAGCCAGCCACCCCTCCTTTTGAGTTTTTAAAATTTAATTTTTAGTGGTGCATAGGTGGTTCAGTCGGTTAAGCCTCCAACTCTTGGTTTCAGCTCAGGTCATGATCTCAGGTTTATGGGATTGAGCCCGTGTGTGGGGCTCTGTGCTCAGCGTGGAGTCTGCTGGAGACTCTCTATTTCCCTCTGCCCTCCCTCTCAACTCATGTGTGCACACGCTTTCTCTCTAAATACATACATAAATAAAATCTTTTAAAAATAAAATAAAATTTAACTTTTAATGTGGTAAAATATACATAACACAAAAGTTACCATTTTAACTGTTTTTAAGTGTACAACTCTAACATGAAATCCATTCATACTGTGCAAACACCGCTAACTTTTTTCATCCTTTTTTTTCATCTTCCCAAACTGAAATTCGGTCTCCATCCCATTACACATGAATTCCTAGTTCCCCCCTCCCACCAGCCTCTGGCAACCACTATCCTTCTTTCTGTCTCTATGAATATGCCAATTCTAGGTTCCTCAAGTAAATGCAGTCATACAGTAATTGTCTATTTGTATTTATTACAGTTAGCAAAAAGTCCTAAGCTTCTTTCACATTGTAGCAGGTATCAGAATCTTCTTCCTTTTAAAGGCTGATTAATATTCCATTATATGCATGTACCACATTTTGTTTATCCCTTCATCTATCAATGAACAGTTGGGTTGCTTCCAACTTTGGGTCATTGTGCACAACTTTGCTATGAACACTGGTATATAAATATCTTCGGATACTCTGCTGTCAGTTCTTTGGCATGTATACATAAAAGTGGAATTACTGACTAGTCTGGTCATTTTATTTTTAATTTTTTGAGGCATTGTATTATTGAGTTTTGAGGCTTCTTTCTATATTCTAGACACAAGTCCGTTATCAGTTATGTAACTTGCAAGTATTTTCTTCTAGCCTGCCATTTATCGTTCCATTTCCCTAACATCATCGCTCAAAAATCACAAGTTCTTAACTTTGATGAAGTACAGCTTAATAGGGGCGCCTGAGTGGCTCAGTGGGTTAAAGCCTCTGCCTTCGGCTCAGGTCATGATCTCAGGGTCCCGGGATGGAGCCCCACATCTGGCTCTCTGCTGGGCGGGGAGCCTGCTTCCCTCTCTCTCTGTGCCTGCCTCTCTGCCTACCTGTGATCTATCTCTCTGTCAAATAAATAAAATATCTAAAAAAGAAGTACAATTTAATGAGAAAAAAATTATGATTCACACTTTTGCTGTCATATCTAAAAAATCTTTTTCTAGCCAAGGCCACAAAGATTTTCTCCTGATTTTTTGAGAAGTTTTATAGTCTTGGGTTTTATATTTAACTCTAGTCCCATTTTGATTCAAATGTTGTTAAGTAGTGCGAGGTGTGGATTAAGGTTGTTTTTGTTTTACTTACATAGTCCAGCCAAGAGCCCAACATGGGGCTTGAACTCATGACCCCAAGATCAAGACCTGAGCCAAAATCTAGAGTTGGATACTTAAGCTACTGAGTCACCCAGGTGCCCCCCCCACCGTTGTATTTATTTATCTCAGAGAGAGAAAGAGAAAGCCCATGCTCATGAGCCCAAGCGCGGGCAGGACAAACCAGGGGGTGGGGGCTGCAGGCAGAGGGAGAAATAGGCTGCCTGCTGAGCAGGGACTCCATCCCAGCACCTTGGGATCATGGCCTGAGCCGAAGGCAGACACTTAGCTGACTGAACCACCCAGGCATACCCCAGGTGCCCCTTAATAAATATTTTTATTTGGATAGCCAGTGGTTCTGTTCTTTAGATGTGTAAGTCATGAAATTAATGTGAATTCTACAACTTTGTTGTTATTATTTGTAATTCTTTTGTTATTGTAGTTCCACTGCCTTTCCAAATAAACTTCAAAATCAACTTGACAGTTTCTACCAAAGGAAAAAAATTCTGTTGGAATTGCTGATACAATTGCATTGAATTTATATATCGAAGTTGGGAGGATTTTATTAAGCCTGTATTCCAATTCATGAACATGGTATCACTCCATATTTTCTGCTTTCTTCAATTTCTTTCACCAGTGTGTTGCACTTTTCAACATACAGATCTTGCACATACTTTGTTAGATTTCTACCTAAGTACTCCATGTTTTCTGCTGCTATTATAAATGATGTTTTCAAGTATTTTTCAGTTCCCACTTGTTTATTGTTAATATATAGAAATAAGTTTGATTTTTGTATATTGACCTTGTTAAACTCAGTAATTAGTTAACACTTATTGGTTAGTATTAGTTAACACATAATAACACTGATGTTTTGATATTAAAATTGCTTTCCAATCCTTGCCATTTCTGACCCCGTTTAACATACCTCTTCTCTTTTTTTGCTATAACGTCTATTACTTCCTAGTATTTGATAATTTACCTATTTTGTTGAATGTTTGCTGTCCCCAACACATGCCATTAGAAGCTAAGATTCAAGGGGCACCTGGGTGGCTCAGTCATTAAGCATCTGCCTTCAGCTCAGGTCATAATCCCAGGGTCCTGGGATCAAGCCCTGCATCGGGCTCCTTGCTCAGCCAGATGCCTGCTTCTCTCTCTCTCACTTCCCCTGCTTATTTTCCCTCTCTTGCTGTGTCTTTTTGTCAAATAAATAAATAAAATCTTAAAAAATAATAAGCAGTTAAGATTTGCAAGAGCAGAGATTTCTGTCTGTTTTAATCACTGCTTTATTTCTAAGTGTATAGTAAGCACTCAGTACATAGCACTGAATACATACCATTTGGTTGACTGGATCAATAAATACTCAGTGGTATCCAACAGAATAATTGGGCCGCGCTGAGAGATAAATGCTTCTTGCCACCTCAGGTGTCCCTTGAAAGGGACTGTGGGATTAGAGAGAAGATTCAACGCTCAGCAGACCAGGTCAGTTAGACAGGGTGACTCTGAGCTCTTTTCCAGCCTCTTGAAAACAGATGTGAAACTAGCATGAGCTCCAGAACGGTAGGACAAACCCATGTGCCTGGATGGTCCGGGTGGCAGGTAGGGACTGCGCAGCGTGGTACAGCGAGGGGCAGGTTACTTCAGGGCAGCTGCAAGGAGGAGGCAGGGGATTCCATCTTGGTCTGCTTGGGAGAAGCAGCTTCCCATTCCCCAGGAGCAGGCAGCACAGACCAGTACCCAAGAATTCTTTAATCACAGCAGCAGATCAGCTCACAGAAGTGGGGAGAAGGCTGGCTCTTAGAGACCCAGCATGACCCTCTTAACTGAAGGCGTGAGTACCTCCTTTCCTTCTCCACTAAACCCGTCGGGAGGGAAGAAGTGGGTGGGTCTTGTTCAAAGTCTAGCACAGTGTCTGGAGCAGAAAGGGGTCCCTAGTAAACACTTGCACCTGGGGTACCCTGAGAGGGCACAGTTAAAAAAAAAAAGATTGGTAGACAGAATGATTACAGGCAACAGTTTGTCCAAAACAAAGGTATGTGGGGCGCCTGAGTGGCTCAGAGGGGGTTAAGCCTCTGCCTTAGGCTCAGGTCCTGATCTCAGGGTCCTGGGATGGAGGCCCACATTGGGCTCTTTGCTGAGTGGGGAGCCTATTTCCCCCTCTTTTTCTGCCTGTCTCTCTGCCTATTTGTGATCTCTCTCTCTGTCAGTTAAATAAACAAAATCTTAAAAAAAAAAAAAAAGGTATGTGGAGAGGTCTATTTTTGAAAAGAAAGAAAGAAAGGGAGGGAGGGAGGGTAGGAGGGAAGGAGGGAGGAAGGAAAGAAAGGAAAGGAGAAAAGGAAGGCAGGACGGGAGATAGATAACAGACAATCCGGAGATTGAATCCGCAGTGTTCATTTCAGGACGAAACCTCCCTTTCTCATCTCACTCACAGTCATCTCAATTTCAGATATTGCCCAATTCTTGGTTTTTACTGCAGCTTTTGACTTTAACGGATGATGCAGTCACTGATTCACAAGCAAGATCTTTCTAAAACTTGTGATTCAAAATCCACTACCTTCTGTAGTGTACTTGCGTCTGTGTGTCCAAAAAATGACGCTGTGAGGGCTGCCTCTTCCCGAAAATTGTTTATAACAGTGAAAACCGGGGGGAAATCCGAAATGTTCAAAGAGGTTAAATAAATAAACGACAGACCTTCATTCACTCAAAAGTTATCATGGCAGCTGTTATCATGATGTGACGTGTATTTGCTGATAGGGAAGGGCGTTCGCAAGGCATCCCCGCATGGCAACAAGCAGCACAGCAGGATTCCTGCTGCATTTGCTTTCAAAAATCCTTTCTGGGGGCGCCTGGGTGGCTCAGTTGGTTAAGCGACTGCCTTCAGCTCAGGTCATGATCCCGGAGACCCGGGATCGAGCCCCACATCGGGCTTCCTGCTCGGCAGGAGGCCTGCTTCTCCCTCTCTCACTCCCCCTGCTTGTGTTCCCTCTCTGCCTGTGTTTCTCTCTGTCAAATAAATAAAATCTTTAAAAAAAAAATCCTTTCTGTATTTCAATATGTTAACATACACATGTGGATATATAAATTCTAGAATGATATGCAACAAAATGTTGACAACACTTACCTTTGGGACTTCGGGACATTCCTGTATTCTTTGTTTCTATTTGCTACAATGCGCTTTCTTTCCTTTATATTCTGGAAGAACAAGAAGGCTATGGTCATTTTGTGAAAAACATTAAATTAAATGAAAGCGCATTTCCCCATAAGAACACAGCTCGGGGAATTATATGAATCAAGTAGACATGAACAAGAACCAGATCTAATAGCAATCTGACACAGAGCTGTCTGCCCTCACCCACCAGCCTGTGCCCATCACCGCCCCTGCAAACCCCAGCTCAGATGCTCAGGGACCTCCAGCGGGGGCTGCCCCTCTCCCTGGGCTGGGCCTGCGGCGGGGCCACGGGGTTGGGTTGTGGAGCAACCCGAGTCCCAGCTGCCAGAAAGCCTCGGGTAGTGTTGCTATGGACGAAGCAGTCTATGGAGCAGGGGTGAACTGTGGGCATCTGTGTCAACTCTGGGCAAGGAGCCCCTGCCTCTTCCCCTCCTCCCTCCCTTCCTCCCTTTCCCCCATCCCTTCCATCCTTCTGTCTCACTCCTTCCCTATCTCTCTCTTCCTTCCTCTCTCCCTCCTCCTGTGTCTTTCCCCCTATCCTTTCCTCTTTCCTTCCTTCAATCCCTTCTCATCTCCAGGCACCTGTCAAGCACGAGGGACATAATGATGATCCCCCCTCACCCCCCGCCTGGGAGCTGCAGTCTGGAGAGGGAAGCAACTGAATCCAGAGTGTGCTGCTGTGTACTCAGAGCCCTGAGGGAGGGCCTCATGGAGGAGGCAATACCGGTGCTGAATCCTGACACATAAGGAGGAGCTGGTCTAACCCTCACGGGTAAATCTCTTGTTGCTCGGGGATCCTGATGGGCCTCTACAGAACCAGCCCCGTCCAGAAGTCTTCCTTGGCCGGGACAGACTCCCTGGCCATCTGGTCCCCCTGCCTCCCCAGCGACTTGGCCCATAAACTCAGCTGAATCCAGAATCATCTTTGAGTTCAGGGCTTCCCGGAAGGGGCTGGCCCCCACAGCTCCTGACAGGTCACGCCCAGGTTCTGTGTTTTCACCATTAATTTGGTAATTTTTCCTGATTTGGAGCACCAATACTTCCTGCTACTTTTAATCCAGTGTCCTTTGCTTTATCCCCAAGGATTTAAAAACTGACAACCAGAAACTGGTCTCCTCACTCTGTTAGAGAACAGCTCTCCGGTGCTAGACAGCCGTGCCTAGGTGTGTCTCTGTCACAGCTGGGCTGTGTGAGGGAGTTTTCTCACTGCTGTCACTTCTGCCCAGGGCCCCTCCTGGGTACCCTGATCCGCCTGCCGCGAATGGCTTATAATCTGACAAAAGACCTAATCAGGGATTATTTGCCCTTGGAAATAAAGCCACAGCCCTCTCCAAATTTCTCTTGGTTTTAAAAGGCGTTCCATGTGAACTCAGGCTTTGGGGAGATCAGGTCCAGGATGAGTCAGGCTGGAAGGTCAGACAGGGGAGCTGGAGACCAGCATGAGAGGTTTGGAGCAAGGGAGAGGAGAGAGACCCACTGAACTCTTTTAAAGAAAGGAGAAACAAGCATGCATGGCTGTGTGATAAGAAACATTTTAAGAAATTCTATTCAAAAAAGGAGAGAAAGAGAGGCATGGGCAGGGAAGCTATGGGAGGCAATCAGAAGGGAACATCCACCCCGGAGAGGGATGGACGAGAATCTGGAAGAGCTGTGGGGGCAGACGTCCCACCTGAGCCCGTAGCAACAAAGGGACCCTGGCCTGAAGGAGTGGAGCCTACAGTATGGTCTAAGGTTGGGGACTGCGAAGGGCTTTGAGGTCGGCATGGCTACGGGGTCCTTATTTCTCTCCTTCCTTCGTTCTGTTAACACTGAGGATCCCTCTCAAAGTCCCTGGAGGGCACCCTGAGTGCTCTGTGGTTCCAGACACCAGCCCATCGCAGTTTCCCGAAAAGGAGGTGGGGGTGGGGGGAGGTACCGAGGTCTTCAAACTGTCCTGATCCCTAGCACAGACCAGCCTCGCTGCTCACTGCCCCTCTACCAGTTCCCCAATCCCCAAGACCTGAAATCGACGGGGGAGACAGATCCATAAACATAACCTTGCAGGACTTACATGGTGAGAGCCGTCTTAAGTTCATTCATTCACTCAGTGCTTCCTCACGTGTTACAACGTGTGCAGGACCTGCTCTAGCCTCTGAGAATACAGAGCAGAGCCAAACGGATGAAAATCTCTGCCCCTCTGGAACTTGCATTTTTTTCTTTTCTATTGAAGAATAATTTATATATAGTGAAATATATTAATCCGAAGTGTAAAGCGTGATAAATTTTTATAAATGGATATATCTGAGTATCCATTACCCCCAGTCAATAATGGCTCCCCCACCAAGTAACCACTCTCCAGACTTCTTTCACCATTGATTAAATTTGCCTGTCTTTGCACAGCAAGGAAACAATCAACAAAATGAAACAAAAGGCAACATACGGAATGGGAAAAGATATTTGCAGATGACATACCTGATAAAGGGTTAGTATCTAAAATATATAAAGAGCATATGAAACTCCACACCCCAAAAATGAATAATCTGATTAAAAATAGGCAGAAGACACGAATAGACATTTTCCCAAAGAAGACATCCAGATGGCCAACAGACACGTGAAAAGATGCTCAATATCACTCACCATCAGGGAAATGCCAATCAAAACTACAATGAGATACCACCTCACACCTGTCAGAATGCCTAAAATCAACAACACAGGGAACAGCGGGTGTGGGCAAGGATATGGAGAAAGGGAAACACTCTTGCACTGTTGGTGGGAATGCAAGTTGGTGCAGCCACTTTGGAAGAGAGTATGGAGGATCCTCAAAACATTAAAAGTAGAACTGCCCTATAATCCAGAATTGCACTACTGGGTATTTACCCAAAAAATACAAAAAAAAAAACCCAACAACACTCACTCAAAGGGATACATGCACCCCAAAGTTCATAGCTGCGTTATCTACAGTAGTCAAATTATGGAAGCAGCCCAACTGTTCATCAATAGAATAGACAAAGAAGATGTGAGATACATATCCATTTGATTTCACTCCTACGTAGAACTTAAGAAACAAAACAAATGAGCAAAGGGAAAAAGAGAGAGAGAAACCAAGGAACAGACTCTTAACTATGGAGAACAAACTGGTGGTTGCCAGATGGGCGGTGGGTGGGGGGATGGGGAAAGAGGAGACAGGGATGAAGGAGGGCGCTTGGGGGTGCACGGGCATGTGGAATCACTATACCGTACACCTGAAACTGTCACTACACTGTATGTGAACTAACTGGAATTTAAAGAAAAAAAAGGAATGAAGTAATCATGCACCACCTGTGTGGCTCAGTAGGTTAAGCCTCTGCCTTCAGCTTGGGTCATGATCTCAGGGTCCTGAGATCAAGCCCCGAATCGGGCTCTCTGCTCACTGGGGAGTCTGCTTCTTCCTCTCCCTCTGCCTGCTGCTCCCCCTGCTTGTTCCCTCTCTCTCTCTCAACATGTGACAACATGGATGAACCTTGAAATCTTTAGACTAAGTGAAATAAGCCAGACATAAAAAGACAAATACTGTAGGATTCCAATTATACCAGGTAGACAAGTTCATAGAGACAGAAAGTATATTAGAGGTTACTGAGAGATAGGGGTGGGGAGTGAGTGTTTAATGGGTAGAGCTTCCCTTTGGGAAGACGGGAAAGTCTGGAGATGGGTGATGGGATGGCGGTGCAACAGTGCGAATGTGAGTAATGTTGCGGAATTGTACATTCAAACACGGGGAAAATGGCAAATTGCAAATTACATATATTTTACCACAATTAAAAACAACCTCTCACTAAATAGATAAGTAAATGCACAGAACCCTGGTGTGTTGGGGGCCAAGTGTGTACCCGGGCATCCTCCAAATTAACTTCCATGTAGAATGCAAAGCTCATGAAAGGTTCGATACTGTCACTATGCTTATTTGAAGCTTATAAATGCATTTTTAAAACTCAACGGCAATTGCAGCCAGTGTTTAGAACTTAGACCAAAAGAGATGTTCTGGGGTAGCAGATATTTTATCATTGTTTGGAATGACTGATCCTGGTGCACAGTGATAATAAAAAAGTAGACTATCTTCTTTTTTTCCTTAAACTCTGCCCTCAGCATGGGACTCAAACTCATGACCGCTAGAGATCAAGAGTCAAACACTCTACCGACTGAGCCAGCCAGGAGTCCCCAAGGCAGATTGACTTTTAGCTGTTTTTATTACTGTCCTAAATCCTCTACAGGGACCTGCTTCTTGCCTGCACACTAACTGAACGGCAGCTACCCCTTCGCTTTGGATAAATGCTCAAGAGTGGAATTTCTGAGACCAGAGTAAGGGGTATGTCTGGTTTTTACTGATTTATTCTCCCAGGGGCAATGTAGGAGTGCTCCAGCTGCTCTGTATCCTTGACAACTTTTCTTACTGCTGATCGCTTCAATTTTAGTCATTCTGATGAGTATCATAGAATCTCACTGAGGTTTTGTTTTGCATTTCCCTGATGAATAATAGTGTTGAGAACCTTTTCATATGCTTCCTAGCCCTGAAAGAGCCTCTTTTTCAAGACTTTTGCCCAAATTTTGGTTGGGTTGGTTGTCCTTTTCTCATTTATTTGGAAGAGATCTTTATATATTCAGGACATGAGTCCTTTGTCTGATATATGTACTGTGAAAGTCTTCTCTTGCCCTTTCACTCCTTTAATGGCATCTTTTGATAAACAGAGATTTTTACTTTAATGAAGCCAATTTACCAATTAAAAATTATAACCAATATTGCTCTGTATGTTAACTAAAGTTAAATTAA
Organism: Spilogale gracilis; assembly: GCA_004023965.1. NCBI lineage: Eukaryota > Metazoa > Chordata > Mammalia > Carnivora > Mephitidae > Spilogale > Spilogale gracilis. Next base: position 66,233 of record PITA01008842.1, on the reverse strand, counting down.
GAACAATTATAGTTAAGTACCTTTTATGTCCTGCTCAAAAGATCTTTGCCTGTTCATGAAGATTCCCTCCCATGTTTTCTTCCAGAAAGTTTATTGGTTTAGTTTTCACATTTAGGTCTCTGACCCGTCTTGAATTAATGTATATGGTGTGAGGAAGGGATCAGAGCTCTTATTTTTTTTCCCCTCATGAAAAAATACTGCCCGCTCCCAGAACTGCATAGAAAAAAACACTGCCCGCTCCCAGAACTGCACAGGCATCTTCGTTGTAAATCAAGTCACCATGTATTGATCGATCTACCAGGAACAATTTTAAAGATACCAATTTCCAGATCCTCAACTTCTCCAGGTCCTTCTTTCTAAAATGAATCTGTTTGCCTCTGCAGTCAAACATCAAACCAGTTTTCCCTTCTAATCTCACTTAGCTTTCCAAGTAAGGTTTGCTTTTCCCTCCATCCCACTCTGACCAGAGGACATCACCCAGATGTGCGCCAACCACTGGGAACCCAAATGAAGGGGCAATTAGAACATGTACACTCCTGAGGGAGAGACCCTTCAAAGAAGCACACTGAATATCAGCTATAAATATTGATCAGGCAGCATTTTACTACATTGAAGGAACCAGTTCTAGGTGACAAGAGTCAGCCCACTATTTAGCTTAGAAGTAAAATATGGAAGTCAGATGGTTGTCACACGGCTATGTACTAATATATTATTTGAATTGAAAATGTATCCAGATTTTCTTTTGACCAAGAGTCTAATTAGGCTGGTTTGGCAATGAATTCTGGTGTTGCTAATTAGCTCCTACCACAGACTTTTCCACAAATTAAATAAACCAAATTTGCAACTCTGAGGTTCTGGAGAAAATATGTATAACATGCAGGAAATTATATATTTGCAGCTATTAAAATTATGATCAGGGGCCCCTGGGTAGTGCAGTCAGTTGAGCATTGGATTCTTAGTTTCAGCTCAAGTTGTAATCTCAGGATCATGAGATTGAGCCCGGAGTCCAACTTTGCCCTGAGTGCAGAATCTATTTGAGATTCTCTCTCCTCCCTGCCCCTCCAGTTGTGTTCTCTCTCTCTCAAATAATGTCTCTTTAAAAAATAAAATAAAATTATGATTAAAAATTTAAACATCAACTTAAAAACAAGAAAGAGGATATATTGTTTTCCAAAATTCTTTAGGGAGCACAGAAGCATGAAAAGTCTAAAGAAATCTGATCTAGAACAGTGGTTCTCAGTTCTGGTTACAAGTGGAATTACCTGGGGAGTTTAAAAGATTATGAAGCCCGGACTTCACTCCCGGCAAATTAAATAAAGGAGCTAGGAATGAGAACTTTTTAAAAGCTCCTTAGATGACTCAAAGGGCAGCCAGGATGAGAAACACTTGCTTCACTTGCTTCCTCCTCCACCCTGCTCTGTTCCACTTGCTCTAAACCCTTTTCCCTTCCCACCCAGCACCCAAGGCTGTCTCCCTGACGCACACCCATGTCTAGCTCGGAGCCTAGACATTGCCTCCTCGGCATTTACAAATACAGCACGTCCTAAACCAGGCTCAGCAAAATTTGGATTGTGTATCAGTAAAAATGTGGAGGTGTGCACCTTAAAATATGTCTATTAAAAATAAACCATATAGGGTGCCTGGGTGGCTCAGTGGGTTAAAGCCTCTGCCTTCAGCTCAGTCATGATCTCAGGGTCCTGGGATGGAGGACCGCATCAGGCTCTCTGCTCAGCAGGGAACCTGCTTCCTCCTTTCTCTCTGCCTGCCTCTCTGCCTGTGATCTCTCTCTGTCAAATAAATAAATAAAATCTTTTAAAAACCCATATATATAAATGTTATGTATTTATATATAGATAAATCACATATTATATACATATAAATTACACTTATATGTATTTTTATATATTTGCATATTCATATATACATATTAAGTATTTATATTTCTATATAAGTTTATATACAAATACTTATTTATATATACATAAGTATATATATTTATATATACATATATATATGTACATATATACATATATGAATGTTATACATGTATGCATAAATGTTATATAACTATACTAACATGTCATGTGCATTATTAACTGTCTATAAAATAGAAAATAAGTATGAGATTAAAAATGAGTATAAATACAAGAACTAATATTTTCTCTCCAAATCTTTGGATGACCTGTGTTTTTTGTACATGCTAGTCCCTCTTCCTGGAATTCCCTTCCCTTGTCTTTCACTATGAACCTCCACTTACTCTTCAAGACCCAGTCTGCATACCTGAGACGTCCTCCCAAAACACTCCCCACCTGCGCAGCGTCCCCAGGGCACTCTCGATAGGCCACCTGCATCCAGATGCCTCTCTCCTGGAGCTCGGGAACACGCTGAGGGCAGCGCCTAGCGTAGGACCTGGCTCTGGGTAGGTCTGCAAAAAAAGTCTGCTGGATGATGAGGAGATGGTCAAATATCTAACAACCAGTAGGGCAGCAGGGTAGGGTGGGGAGGAGGTTCTGGAGGGTCCCCATCAGAAGAACGTTTAGCTTCCAGTGGCTGGTTGCAGGGAAGCCAGGGTCCAGGTTGTCTAGGGTGGAGAACAACACTGGGTTGGCCATACCACCGAGTACTGGCTGCACTTTAGTACTAATGACAAATTCCCAGAGACCTGGCTGTCCGAGGGCTCGAAGACTTTCCAAAATTCTCTGGAGGGGTGCCCGTGTGGCTCAGTCAGGTAAGCGTCTGCCTTCGGCTCAGGTCATGATCCCAGGGTCCAGGGATCAAGCCCCACATCGGGCTTGCTCAACAGGGAGCCTGCTTCCCCTCTCCCTCTGCCCGCTGCTCCCCTGCTTATGTTTTCTCTGGGTCAAATAAATAAATAAAAAACCTTAAAATAAAATAAAATTGTCTGGAAAGCAGCACCTCCATTTGGGCTGCAGAGAGAACTCCAGCCGCCCTGGATGGGGAGGTAGGGGTTGGCCCAGGTGCAAGGTCCCACCCCCCTTCATTTCTGACTGGAACGCCAGGCCTGGCCAGGAACCCCGAGGCCACAGGGACTCCTCGAGGTACACTGCAGGTTGGAACACTGGGGTGCTGGCAGGGGACACCTTCCCGGGGCCTGAGGGTGATGAACAGGGCTTGGCCTGTCTCTGGTCACTTTCACCTGTTCCAGTGGGGGTGTCACTCACTGGGTCCCCAGGGAGAGCCGCCAGGGCATCGATGGAGGCAGGAGCCGCACTGCGGGTAAGCCAGGTCTAGCCTTCCCTTCTGCAGACATCTCTAGTTGTCTCCATAGGAATGCAGGGTGCTGCTCGGATGCCACTAACCACCCTGCAGGGCAGGGGACAGCCTCCGCCACAGAGATTTCTGGGGTTTCTGGGGCTCACAACGTCGCCAGTGCCCAGGCCGAGAAACCCCACCGCACACCCTCCATTCTCTACATCTTCCCTTCGGTTGTCCCACTGCCGGCCTGGCATGCCCGGCTCCCCTAAGTCAGCTTGTAGAACCCCTTCCCGGCTGGGCCTGTCACCTGCTTTTCCATAGCTGCCATCCTCTAGCTGTGTGATGTCAGGCAAGAGGTTTGAACTCTCCGAGGCAGTTTCCACCTTGCTAAAGGAAAAAAAAATGTGCCTCCTGCATGGTCAGTCCTGGTGAGGAGGAGACACAGGGATGCCCGGGGGAGGCCGAGCTCCGTGCTTGGCTCCGAGACACTCCCAGCTCACAGAGCTGCTGCCGTTGCATTTCTGCTTCCCCCTTCCCCTGGGCCCCCACAAGCTGTTTGTGGGTCCTTGGACTCCTGTACCCACGACATACTCTGCAGTGACGCGGGCTCACCCCCTTGCTTTTTCTCTGTGCGCGCACGTGCACGCACACACACACACACACACACACACTTGAGAGTTGTAGATAGGACATCCCCCTCCAAATGCTCCCCCAGGCACCCTCTAAGAACAAGAATGTTCTCCCAGACAACTGCCTTGCCATTATCATACTCACAAACCTTCACACTGATAAACCCCTTAGCTGGTGTGCGGTTTATTTTCAGACTTCCCCAGTTGTTCCGAGAGTGTTATATTTTATATATAGCTTTTTGTTTTGATCCAGGAGCCAGTCACAGACCAATCAAAGCCTTGTGGGCACTTGTCATGTCTTTCTAACTCAGCTCTCCTTTGGCATCTGAGATACCTACTTTTTTTTTTAAAAAGCTCCAGGCCATGGGGCGCCTGGGTGGCTCAGTTGGTTAGTCAACTGCTTTCAGCTCAGGTCCTGATCCTGGAGACCCGGGATCGAGCCCCACATCGGGCTTCCTGCTTGGCGGGAAGCCTGCTTCTCCCTCTCTCAGTCCCTCTGCTTGTGTTCCCTCTCTAGCTGTGTTTCTGTCTGTTAAATAAATAAATAAAATCTTAAAAAAAAAAAAAAAAAAAGCTCCAGGCCAGTTGTCTTGCAGTTTGGGCTTGACTAAACTCAGAGCAAATGTTTTTGGCAGGAACAGCATGGACTGGATGCGGTATTCTTTTCAGAGCAATCCACCAGGCAGAATAAACAAGATGGCCCCTTGCCCACTATGGGTCACCTTATTTTTGATCCCACAAGTTGTCACAGAGGAGGGAACTTTGCAGAGAGGCCCGCATATTCTCCTTGGCCCACAGGCTGGTCACAGGGGAGAGCTCCCCGTGGCTGTGGCTCTGAGGGAATGAAGGGGACGGTGCATGGCGAGGACTGCTTCCCAGGGCCCCAAACACTGCTCCCAGCCCTGCGGTTCTGGGGAGGGTGCGCGGCTCCTTCTCCAGGGCCCTACCTTCTGCAGACTTGTCAGAGAGCAGCGGAGGAGAGTGCCATTATCCGGCACCCTAGAAGTCACCCTAATTATTTTATGACTCCACAATTTACAAGGGACTTTCCCATTCATTTCTGGTTGCAAATGAGAACTACCATTTCCTCCGTGAGTTGCCATCCAGCAATCCTAAGCACCCCAAGAGGTGGGTACTGATGTTGCGCCACATGTGGATGGGAGGGTGGAGTCACGGAGCGGTTAAGCGGCCTGCTCCCGTTCACCCGGCTAGGAGGCGGCCCCCGCTGGTACTCCAGCCCCGGCCCCTCTGAACCTCCGGGCCAAGGCACTAAGCAGCAGGCTGCTGTCCTCCTTTGAGCATCACAGCGGACTGGAGAGGTGAGCAGGGCACAGACCCTTCTACAGGTGAAGGAAATAAGACCCAGAGAGGTTGTGCGTACCGGCAACTTGATGCCACCAGGACCAACCTCAAGAACTTGAGAGTCCTGGCCTAGTGCCCCTGCCACGACCTCAGGCTGCTTGTGGGAGCCAGGCCAAAGATGCCAAGGGTGCTGATGGTGATCGGCCCAGAGGGACAGGCACGGAAAGGGGCAATGGCAGTGACTATCCGTCCCTGCACAGCTCCCTCGGCCCGTCACCATGCCGGGAGCAGGGAGACCCTGCCGCAAAGCAGGACGATGTGAATCACCCGGGGCTCAAACCACGCCGCCGCCGCCCCCACCTCCAGCCTTGCCAGCCGCTGTCACTGCCACGCCCCACCTCTCTAGCTGGGAAGGGAACCATTCCAACTTGTCATATCCGCCTGTCATTCGGAACCACTTGTGAAGTCACCCACATTTTAGGAGGAAGTGGCTAGCTCCTCTGGCAAACCCCTGCTGGGCCCGATAGACCTGAGCAGCCAGTTTCTGAACCCTGGTCTCAGAGGACAAGCCCAGAATTCCAGCCCGCTGGTGGACAGAGGAAGGACCAGGCCAGGATGGGGAGGTGCCCTGGAGCCATCTGGGGGTGGGGGGTGGCAGGTGAGACAAGAAAAGCCAGAGGACAGAGAAGAAAACATCCACCTCCTACCTGCTCTGCAAATCCTACATCAGTTCTCTTATTCCACGAAGCCCGCCCTGATCACCGCAGTGCTCCCTGAGTGCTCCCCAACCACCTGGGAAAGTTCTCGGTTCTGCTTTAACCACAGGGGAAGTCACTCATGCCTCCTCCTGTATAGTACACACCAGGGGAGCAGCTTTTGAGCTGTGTATGCAGTAGGTGCTCTGGACACACTCCGACTACTAAATAAATTGAAAGAGTCCATTCATTCATTCATTCAAAAAGCCATTAATGAGCAACTGTCTTGAGCTGGGCCCCGGGGGGTGACATTCTGGGATAAGGCAATAGATCACAAAGGAGCAGATCACATGAGGCCACTGCTGGGAAGAAAGGCGAATGGAGGAATGCATGCAGCAGAGACTGGGGACAGGAGAAAGTGGGCAAAGGGTCCAGGGGAGAGCACTCCCATCTTCCCACCCCAGCTCCAGCCCCGCATCACGCATCAGGATGGGAAGATAGACACTCTGCAGAGGGCCAGCCTTGTCCAGGTAGGGCAGCCTGCTGGCCTGGTCTTATTTTGGTAGCTGAGAGAAACTATTCTGGAAGGAGACATTTTTTTTCTAGGTTGCTGGGAGCAGTGGCCATTCCCCTCCCCTAGAGGCACCAGAAATAAAACTACTGGCCACTGGGGGGTAGGGGTACTGGGAGCTCAGTCCACCACAAAGGCGAAGGGCAGCCAATGAAGGGAACAGTTGTTTTGGGATATTCAGGAAAGTGTGGCAGCCTCAAAGGTTGCTGAGGGGACCATGTCCCCAGGTCAGGGGTGGGTGGGACTAGAACCAGCAGAAGAATCTCCTATCTTTTTTCTTTTAAGATTTTATTTATTTGAGAGAGAGAGAGAGAGAGAGAGAGAGAGAGAGAACGTGTGTGCATGGGGGGGGGGGCAGAGGCAGAGGGAGAAGCAGGCTCTTCACTGAGTAGGAAGCCTCATGTGGGGCTCCATCCCAGGACCCCAGGATCATGACCTGAGCTGAAGGCAGATGCTTAACCAACTGAGCCACCCAGGTGCCCCAAATCTTCTCTTTCTCTATCTTCCTGCCTCCTTTCTCCCTTCCTGCCTCCCTCTGTCCCTCCCTCTCTCCACACCCCCACCCCCTTCCCCCAAAGTGACCTTCCTACTCCTAGCCCCCTCTCGTCCACTTTCCATGTCCTTTTCCTGCATGGTACTTGTCACTGTTATACGTGCCATACAGTTCTCTGTCGTGCTTGCTTTTGTCACCCCTCCCCCCCAACAATTTCCATGGGGACAGGGATTTACCTCCCAGCGCCTAGAACAGCGCCTGGAACACAGTTAGGTGCTCAAAGAATATTATTCTCCACTTCCTTCATCCTTCTTGCTCTGCACGCACGCTGTGCTGTGGGCAGGGGAGAGAGTTAGGCAGAAGACACATTATTCTCTCAAAGGGGATCATGGCCCCCTGGGGAATGGATGACTCCAGAGGCCTTTGTGCTCCCACGAACTTCATCTCCAAACTTCAGTCCCAGCCCTTGCCTCCTGCCCTCCACTCTCCCTTGGCTGTGCGCATAAATGTGTCTCTCTTGGGAACAGTGGCTATGCGTACCTGAAGCCAAACCTTCCTTCTGCCCTGCCCAGAGGGGGCCAGCAGCACGGTGTAGAGAGAAAGGACGGGCCTACGCTTGAATCTCAACTCAGTTTCATCTGTAGACTAGAGCTCTGTTGTCCACTTTGTGAGGGTTCTGCTGAGAATCAGAGCATGTCTAAAAGGTTGGCCATGGCAAGCATGTAATAATGGCCCCTCTTGTTGGTATCGCTTCCGCACGTCTGGCTGTGTCTTGAAGCCAGCTGCTCCTCCTGCTAAGTGAACGGTGCCCACGTCGGGTCAGTGGGGCCACAGTTGAGTGCCCAGTATCCTGATCAGGGGCTCAGCCTCAGGTGTTCTGCATGGCACTCCTCCCTTTCACATATCCGGGATTCAAACTGGCAATGGTTTTCGATAATCCAGAATTGGCGACGGTGCATGGGTGCCACATGGCTCACAAGAAACACACTCTGGGGGACTTTTAGCAAAGTGTATCAAAGCAATTCAGCCTCTGGGAACTCACTGAAACCCATACAAAGACCTGTATACCTGGATGCTCATGACAGTATTATTTATTATACCAAAGGAACCCAAAGCAAGCCCACTGTCTAACACTAGGGTGTTGGCTAGATGAGGTATAGTATCTCCTGCCACTTAAAATGGTGTAGAAAACAAGAGTATGGAAAGATGTTTACAAAATATTAAATGAAGGGGCGCCTGGGTGGCTCAGGGTCTGCCTTCAGCTCAGGTCATGATTCCGGAGTCCCGAGCCTGCATCCAGCTCCCTGCTCAACGGGAAGCCTGCTTCTCCCTCTCTCACTACCCCCCACTTGTATTCCCTCTCTAGCTGTGTTTTCCTCCGTCAAATAAATAAATGAAAATCTTTTGAAAACAAACAAACCAGGAAATGGGAAGTAGGGTAATTTGGGGAGGGAAACGAAATATAAGAGACTTTGGACTCAGAAACAAACTGAGGGTCTTGGGGGGGGGGATGGGAGAGCCTGGTGGTGGGTACTGAGGGCACGTATTGCATGGAGCACTGGGTGTGGGGCATAAGCAATGAATCTTGGAACACTGAAAAAATAAAATAATATATTAAAAAAAAAACAAAAAACCCCAAAATATTAAGTGGATAAAGCAGCTATAAATCAGTATTACAGTATGAATCCTTTCCTCTTTCTCTTTCTCATGTGAATGTTCCCTCTAGGTGGAGTTATTGTAAGTTTTCTGGTTTCCTCTTTCTGTTTTCTGTATTTTCCAAAATCTCTATAATATACTTGTATTAGATTTTTTTAAAGAAAAATTAGAAAGTAAAATTTATGTCAATGAAATATAGGCTAAGCAATAGACTTAACTTAAATTCTATGGTTTCCTCACATCAAGATCACACATATTGACCAACAGATAATTCCTGATCAAGCTCAATGAATTGCGAACTGTTCTGATCATATATATGACATATAATGTTATATTTTCATAAATATGAATATATTTTATATTATAGATAGATACGTAATTTGTATAACTTTTATATAGCATGCAATTTTTTCTTAATCCCTTATTTTCAGGAATAATTTTAGATTTACAGAAAAGTTGCAAAGATAGTGCAGAGTTCCCTTTACCCGACACCCAGTGTCCCCTGCTAACAACCCACCTAAGCCTGGTACATTTTTCACAACCACGAAACCCACATGGGCACAACGCAGTGAGCTAAACTTCACACTTGATGTGCATTTCACCAGTTTTCCCCCTAACACCCTCTGTTCCAGGATACGGATTGCAGGAACAGCACGCCTCTCCAGGCTTCTCTGGTCTGTGACAGTTCTTAGCCTTCCTGGGTTTTTCACGTTCCCTGTAAGAATTTTTGTCATCAGAGAAAGAAAGGGATTGGTAGTGGTGATGTTCGTGATGAAGAGAGCGCCGTCTAGGAATTCCTCCAGTTCCTCCTCTCTCCTTAGGAGGCCGACAATCCGCCTTTTTCTGTCTTGGTCCGGAACAAAAGGGGACAGACAAGCGCCCCGGTACCGAGGGGATCCGCAGAGGCTGGGGAGCCTCAACCCCCGCCCACTTGCCCGCTCGGCCCCCGGCGGGGGGAGCTTGGGGGGGGGCTGATGGAGGCGAGCCCCGAGCCCGCGGGTCCCCTCGCGGGTTGGAGGAGCGCGCGGGCGGCTCCCGGGTCAGCTGTTCCGCCACCGCCGCGGCCGCCCCGCCCCGCCCCTGCCCGGGTCTTATAAGCCTCTCCCGCCTGCGAGCGTCGGTCCGAACTGCCCGCTGCCCTCCCCGGCCAGGCGCCTGCCCCCCAGCCCTCTGCAGCATGGTCTGGAACACCAACCTCCGCTGGCGGCTGCCGGTCACCTGCCTGCTCCTGGAGGTGGTCCTGGTGGTTCTCTTCGGCGTGTTTGTGCGCTATGAGTTCGATGCTGACCCCCACTGGATCGACAGTAAGGCGCACCGGAACACCACCGGCGACATGGAGAACGAATTCTACTATCGCTACCCGAGTAAGTCCGGCTGCCCCGCAGGCCCTCCAGACCCGTTCCCTGCAGGTCCCCGCAGCGCCCCGAGCTGAGAGCCCTGCCTCGCCGCACCTGTGCAGCCCGATGCTCGGGAACAGTGGGCAGGAGGGGGCTGGAGCTGTTAAAGCTGCCCACAGCCCCCTGGCCCTGCCCACACGGCCTCCACACACACACACACACACACACACACACACCAGTCTCTGGAGAGCACATTTGAAAAAAGGGCCACATGCACACCAACTCCTTTCCCCTGTGTTAAATAGGGGGAAACTCCCAGGGGGAGCTCCCTCCAGGAGCCATCAGAGGCCTCCAACCTCCCTGTCAGAGAGCCCTACTTGTCCTCCAAAGACCCAAGTCCCATCTCAGTCACCAACCAGCAGATGACCCTGGCTCCCTTGCCCAGCTGCTTGGTACTCCCCGAATGAGGGAGTGGGTCCTAGGTCACCGGCTGCAGGATGGCTACGGGACAGGTGTGTGGGACCGGGCACCTGCTGTCTTCTGGCTTGGAGAGGAAGAAGGAACATCCTGAATTCTCTGTGGTTAAGAGCATGGGCTTGGGATCACCAGAGCTCACTTTTGTCATGGTTCCGCCATTGGCCAGGTGGGTGGCCTTAGGCACAGGTCAGCCTCGCTGAGACTCCATTTCCACGTCAGCCTTAGGGGGCTGGGGTGAGGCGAGAGTGAGACAGTGCCGGGTGAGCTGTGGTGCGGGGCTGGCCATGGAGCCCTCACTTCCTAAGGGAGCAATTACCGGAGGAACACTGAGCACAAATGCCCTAGGACTCAGAGTTGGAGAAACTGGCCCAAGGTCACTCAGGTCAGCCCAACCTCCCAGCTCTCAGCCCAGGGCTCTTTCCACACCTGTGTGCTTTCCAGCTGCCCACACCATCTACTTGGGCAATCATTCCAACTTGGGGCTCACGTGGCCACGGACTGTTAGTTTCAGCAGGGACCCTAAACCTTGTTGGGCACAGCACCTATGCCACCTGGCGTTCCCTCCATGGCTTGAATACCCTCAGTAATGGGAGTCTTCACCTCCAGAAATAACATGTCACTCAGATCCAAATAAATAACAGCATACATTCAGAATGACGGCCTGCATGAACAAAGACAAGGGTGAAGGGGTGGCCAACTCAGTGGGAGCCAGCCATATGATATTGCTGCCAAAAAGCTAACACAACCAGAGGCTATATTACTAGAAATATGGTGGCTAAAAGAAGGGAGGTGATGGAAAGGGGGAGGATAAACCTGTGCTGGTTGCGACCACAGCCTCTACTAGGCTCCACTCAGGATCGTGTTTTAAGAGATCTTGACAGCTGTGGCCTTAGAATTTGGACTCCAAATCTACCCTTCACTGCCCACTTTTACTCTCCTTGGACTGAGCCCGCAAATGGAGAGGCAGGCCAGCTTGAGATCCTACTTTGCCTGTTCCACTCTTTTGGTCTGGCTCTTGCTTATCTCTTGGCCAAAAAGCCAGCCTCTCAGCAAAGCATAGGAGGCAAGTTCTCCCATGGGCATTCGTGGGTCCTTGATGAGTCCGGGCAGTGGAAAGTCTCAAAGCCCTAAAAAGGCAGCTACAGAAATTTCCCAACGAGGGGTGTGGTCCTCACATCTCCCCAGTTTCTATCCCCACCCCCTCCACATCCACCTTCCATACTCCACTTTCATTTATCCCACAATGACCACTTACCTACAGGGTGCCCATATAATTCATCAACCAATGACACTTCGGAGAGTGGGGTGAGGGGAGTTGTGCTGGTAGTCATTTGTCAGGACACACACATAAACCATGACTCCTCCAAGAGACCAAGACTTGTGGCCACTCCGGATGAACAAGTAGCATATCCTGGGTCTCTGACCCCGAAGGGCTCCCCACTCATTGAGAGCACCCCAACACGCTGTCCTCAATGGGATCAGGTTCTGTGGGCACACCTCTTCCACTTCCTGGAAAGTAGTGGGACGGTGGAGGGGGGGGCGAGCAGGGCAGGCATGTAGGGAGCAGGTGAGTGGAACACAGTGGCACAAGGGTAGGGTTCCGAAAGGGACAGGAGGGAGGAAGAGACAGCCCCAGCCACCAAGGACGGCTTGGATTTCTCCTGCCATTTCCCCTGTGGGTGCTGGGAAGCTCTTGGCCATCATGCCGGAAGCGGCAGAGAGGAGAGGAGTACACGGAGAGGCCCTTGGCCTCGGGATACCTTGGCAATTAGTGGTGACAAGGCAAGCTAGCAGGTGTGTGTTCTCTCCTTGGCCACCCCCACCACCCCAGGAGGAAGACAGTGTTGGGGTTCCCATTTTACAGACAAGGAAACTAAGGCCAGGGAGGGAGCGTGACTAGGAAGCCAAAGAGCTGGCCTAGGAGCCTTGGGTTCTGCCCCCTTCACTCTCCTTCCTCCAGTCTCACCTTCCCTCTTCCCCCCTGCCTGACCCTTTTCTGGTCTACGTGGTCACAGTGGTTGTGGTTAGAAGTTAGAGGGCCCGTGGCTTCCGATGCAGGCGTGGCCCAAAGGGCAGCCCCCCGCCTGGGGTGAGGGCGCCTGTGGCACCTCTGGGTTCTTGCTGCCGGCGGCCACACCTGTGTGGGCCTCATTCCTTCCCGCGGGGATTAGTGGAGCCTGCTGGGCATCTCTGGTTTCCAGAAGAGTCCAGCTCCAGCTGGCTCAGGGTAGAGCTCAGGAAGGCCTCAGGGCTGCTCCCCAGACATGGGCCCCTTGGCAGGCAGCAGGCACCCAGCCAGTGGGGGACCTGCCCTGGCAGTGCCCTCTGAGGCCGGTGCTCCAGGCACTGGCTGCTGAACACAAAGCTTCCTCACGGGCCAGTGCCCTGGGGCCTCAGTGGCTGCTGGAAGTGTCCCGGGGAGGTTGGCTTGAGGAAGAGCCCTTGGTCTGCGCTCCTGAGACTTCCTGCAAAGACTGAAGGAGGAGCGGGACGCATTTCTGGGAGATGACCCAGGGCAGAGGCTGCCCTGGTTTCAACCCCCGAAAGACTGTTTCATGAAGCCACGGCAGCCAGGCTCGCTCTGCAAATCTGGGACCTGCCCCTCAGACTCAGCTCCATTTAATAAAGGACAAGCTCTGTCACACGTCTCAGAGGGCCACACAACCTGGACTTTGGACTTCAACAGATCTGGGACCCTCACTAAATGGAGTGAGCCTCAGTATGCTCCTCTGTGAAGTGGCAATGTTACCTAATGCACTGGATCTCCAGGAAAACTAAAGAGGGCAGGAGACTGGTAGGGCACATCTGGGGGCATGAAGCGAGGGGACAATGAATGCTGGTATCAGGCGTCCTCAGAGGGGAGTGAGTGCTCCGGCACTGAAGGGATGCCAGTGGAGGCTCAGCATCTCTTTAGAGATATGGCCAAGGAGTGTCCCCCTGAACGTTAGTTTCAACCATGTGAGCATTTAAATTCCTTTGCGCTCTCCCCACTTACGAGTGCTTTTTGCGCGCTGTCAGGCGGGGCTTTCTTTCCATCTTGTGGTGCCAGAGGTGGACCTTAGAGATCTGCCCAACACTCTTGGCGCCAGTGACAGGGACAGGAACTGGCTGAGTCCTCCCACCCCACAGCCCACCCGCTTTCCCCGCGGCCTCTGTGCCACTGCCAGGAGATCGTGCAGTGATGGGGTTGGCTCTGGGGTGTGGGAGAGGTGGGCACAGAGCCTAGGGGAAGTGAGAGACTGGCCAACAGGCCTCAAAGGAAAAGTCTGGTCCGGGCCAGCCTGCAAAAAATGGAATGGGGGCAGCACCTGCCTGCACCAGGCAGGGCTCCGTGCTTTCTGGGGACCCATCCTGGAGGTTGGGAGACAGACCGGGGACCTAGGAAGAAGGTAAAGGGGAGAGTGAGGACCGCTGTGTACTGCTGCCCCCTTGTGGCAGCTCTCATGGCTGCAAGCCAGCGGGCACACCCCATTGGTTTTGGGGGAAGGTCTCCGGGTAGATGGGACAGATTCTGGGTGGCCCCGGACAGCCGGATCACCCCAGGCTAGGAAAACAGGAGGGAAAAGGAGGTGTCTCACCACCTTCCACGGATCTACAGCAAGTCGCCAACTCAAGGCAGAACACAAAGACAGATGTAAAAGAGAGAACGAGAAATAGTAGCTGATACGATTGATCAACTTGCTAAAGGGCCAGGCCTCTCCCCAGGGCTGGATGAAGTCATTAAATGTGAGCACTGCCCGGACACATGGACCAACCCCCTTTACAGAAAAAGAACCTGCAGATCTGAGAGATGATGTCCTTCCCAAAGGTCACACAATTGGGACCTTCGAACCATTACTAGTAAAAGCATTTTAGGTAGCACCCAACTTTATAAAACATAAATTATTCAACTGGTAAGTTGGGACTCTAAATGAGGACCAGTTTGGAAATAAACAGAAAGAGAGCAAGAAAATGAACAAGGAGGTGTCCAAGGAGAGGGGAGCTGGCGGCTGTGTGGGGGCAGAAAAATGTGACACCCCCCAGAGAGGGGCAAAAAAAAAAGAGGTCAGGACAGCTGGGGCATTAGGGGAGTCACAGAGAACTGGCACGCAGGCAGGGATGTGCGCTGAGAAGGGGAGGGTGTCAGGCAGCCCTGAAATTGCAGCTACCCCTGCCTTAGGGCCCCCTCCGCCCTCCACCCTGCCTACATGGTTCCTCTCTGTCACCAAGCAGCTGAAAGGTTCCCACCCTCTGTGATGCTGCTTCTTTCCGGGGATCCCTCCCACCCCCTGCCAGCGCCTTCCCCATCTGGCCTGCTAGCTTCAGAGGCAGGCCAGCTCTTAGCTGCTGTCTCCCCCTCACGGTGCCCACATTCTGACTCACAGCTCCATCTGCAGGCCTGCCCCCCACCCCCCACCCCAGCCTCAGATCCCCTCTTCACTCCCCACAGGCAGGCTCCATTCCTCCCACCTGCCCTGCCCCCCCCCTCAACTCCAAGGCCGGCACTAGACCCAGCCCCTCCCTCGCACTCCACAGCCAGCGCCCAGTTCCCCGCGTCCCTTGGAAGCCCTGCCCTCCTGCCAGCTCCCCTCGCCGCTGCTGGAGCTGCAGTCTGAAAGTGTCACCTCCCTCTTTCACACTCCTGCAGTCTGCCACCCATCCGTTCTTCCCAGAATAACCACAATGCCACGTATGGTGCCTCACACGCATTAGCTCAGATTCCCCCACAACAGTTGGAAATGTGATCAGCCATGAAACGGGGTAAGGCACGAAGTCAGCGGCACACGCTTGTTCCTGCAGATTCGCACAGGTCTCCAAACAGCCGCTCAGAGCACCACACTGGGGTGAGACCCACAGCTCTCTGGCACCAGCTGGCAAGCCCGCACCCCCAGCCTGTACTCTGCCAGCGCCTCCTCCCTAAGCTGCCTCCACGTGGCCGCTAGCCAAGGGCACTGTGGCCGTGGCTTGGGCCCCAGGGAAACCTGTGGCAGGGTGGTGGGGACAGATGGGGCAGCCAGGGGCAGGCAAGGTTAGGGTCGCTGTAGCATCAGCACTGCTGCTCCCACCTCCGCCAGGCTGTCTACACTGGGGGCAGGAGGTGTCGGACTGGAGAGGGGCTGCAGCCTCCCCTACTGGGAAGCCCACCTGGGGCTCCTGGACCGCAGCTTAGCTGACACCCCTGGGTGATCCGAGGTGACAGCAGTCATCATTCATTCCACCACAGATATTGACGGAGAGTCTCCCCGGCCACCCTCCCAGGTGCTGGGAAACAGCAGAGGGAAGGAAAAAGGCAGAGCCTCGCCTTCTGGGGGGTTCCAGTCTAGCAGGCTGGACACACACATCTAACTGCAGACTGTCATGAGAACTAGAAAGGAAGGAAGAGAGGGCCCAGATGGAGAGAACTGCCTTTAAACCAGAGGGTCGGGAAGGTCTGTGACGAGGCGACTTTTTGTTGAGATCTGCAGAAAAAGAGGGGGTTGGCCTCCGTTCTGCGAGAACAGCACCCTGGGCAGGGGGAGGTCACAGGCAGAGACCCTGGAGTACGGCTGAGGACCACGCCAGGCCATGCGGGCTGGTGCACGGGGGGAGGGGAGGTCAGGAATGGGGAAAGAACAGTGGGGCAGGTGAATGGGTCCTACAGGTCCGCCCCATTTTTTTTTTTTTACTTTTTACTTGGGAAGAATTTCAAATTTGCAAGAACTTGCTAAAACACAAGTAGCATAAAGAGCACTATATTATACTTTGTAACTCCAATTCAGAGACCTGCTCCTTCTCTTTCTCCATACACACACACACACACACGAACACGTTTCCTCTGAACCATCTGAGGGTCCGTTACCCATGCGATGGCCCTAGTGTCACCTTCATGACTCCAGGGTGTGTCCCTAGGAATGGAGGGTTTCTCTTCCATAACCAGGCTAATCAATTCATCAATCTGTACTATGTGATAGCTTAATATACAGTTCCAAACTAATTTCCTCAACCTAATTTTCTTATTATTTTCTACTTTTGTTGATAACAACCTTTATAACTCCCCTTGCCCCCACCCCCGCCCCCACCAAATCCAGAATCCAGAGTTAGGTAGTGAATGTAGCTGGCATGTCTCTTTTAACCTAGAACATTTCTGCCACCTTTGTCTTTTCGAAACTGACATTTTTCAAGACTACAGTCTCAGCAGCCCCCATGCCTTTTAACGGCACGTTACTCGTTTTGTTTGTCTGATGCTTCCTTGTAAGTAGATAATGCCTGGGATAATGCCTGCTGGGCTAGAATCCCATACAGGTGATAAATCTCCGGCAGATTATCACATCTGAAGGCCCGTGATAATCCACCTGAACCTCATGGGCAAGGTTAATTTCGATCACCCAGTTAAGATGTCCTCCTGTTTCTCCACTCCATAATTACTGGGTCGTTTTTTTGTCCGTTTGTTTTTTCAATCCCTTGCGACTCACAGTATCTGGGGAGGCTCTTGAAGACGATGCACATGCCCTGCTCTTCGTCAGGCTTTCCCCCTGGGTTCAGCATCCACTGATGGAGTCTTTACCGTGAAAAATCACGATTTTCCAACTTCAGTGCTCATTCCACATTTAACTATCTGGCTCTCGGCATTCTGTTACAATCAAGAGCCCTTCCCGCGTTCTCATTTATTTCCCGAGTTCCTATTTCGTAATGGTTTTAATTTATTACAGTACACAATTATTTTGGTGCTCTAACCATCCCAGATTTGGCCAGTGGGAACCCTTCAATCTGGCTCCTGTGTCTTGTAGATCCTCCTAGCACCTTCTATTTTTGTAACTGTCTTTGCTTCCCAAAACTCCTTGCCTTCTGTTATGTTCTGGGATTCTAGAATCAGACAACATTAGCCCTGGGAGGACAGTTACAATCACTTTAAACTATCCTTTGGTTTTGTGGAGAAAACTGGCTCTGAGAGAAGAAGTAGCTTGTCAAGGCCAGACCCCAAGAGTTGGTAGATGAATTGGTTCAACTCAGAATGAACCTATGTCTAAGTAACGATAAATAATAATAAAGCAAAAATAAATAATGACACTTATCCAGTTTGAACAGCTATTATGGGATGGACACTGCTAGGTGGCTCACCCCTCTATCCACATTTGATCTCTGCAGGCTTCCTAAGTACAGAAGGCACTGAAACCCAAGGATGTTACCCGCCTTTCCAGAGTCATTCGCCCAGCAGTTCGGGTCTCAAAGCAAGAATGTGTACCTGCTGGGGGTGGAGGTGGGATGGGACATTCATGGGGGGGCGGGTGTACAACTCATGTGCTTGGCCCCTCCAGAGACTCAGACTCAGATGAGACTAACTTCCCTGTACTAAAAAAATGGAGTTGAGGGGACAAGGCCGCAGAAAGTCTGGGTTCCAGACCCTAGATTCTAGGTGTGAGCCACAGCCTGGCCCGTTTCCCGCACGGGCACGGCACTCTTGGCATTAGAACGAGCGGTCTAAAGTGGGAGGCTCACCTCAGTCTCCCCCCCACCCCAGTCCAGCCTCCTCCAAAGGTTCTTAGGACAAGATGGGGGTAGTGGCTGTTCTACCTGCAGCAACTGCCCGGCGCGCCTGGATCCAGATGCAGAAATGCGAGGAGGGGGCTCAGGAGTCTACCTGGGGGCCCGGGGGCCGGAAGACACCTGCCCTCGGAGACCCCGAGCTGCACTCTCCCTGCAGGCTTCCAAGACGTGCACGTGATGATCTTCGTGGGCTTCGGCTTCCTCATGACTTTCCTGCAGCGCTACGGTTACAGCTCTGTGGGCTTCAACTTCCTGCTGGCGGCCTTCGGGATCCAATGGGCGCTGCTCATGCAGGGCTGGTTCCACTCGTACCACCAAGGCTACATTCACGTGGGCGTGGAAAAGTGAGCGCGGGGCGGGGCCTGGAGCGAGGGGCGGGGCAGGGAGCGGGCGTCGGGGCGGGGCCGGAGCGAGGGGCGGGCCCGGAGTGGAGCCCAGAGGGCGAGGGGGCGGGTGTGAAAAGGAACACTCAGGAGCCTGCCTAGAAGACCAAGTCCGCAGGAAGGGTTTAGAGGCCAATTGCCATAAAACCACATCACACAGAGCGCACCCACCGACGATCATATGACTGGTGTCTGAAACTTAAAACACATGCCCAATACTTGCAAGACACTCATTCATTCAAGCCGGTCAGTGGCGCCGTGACTGGAAACTGGAAAAACAGTTGAGTTAGAAAATGTGTTGGAATCAATAAGTCAGTCTTTTGTATATAAAACCGTTGACATGCATATCACCATGCAGTTCAAAATACACAAGAAAAGACTCACTCCCGAAACCATAGACCCAAAGTATGACAACTCCTGTAATATATTTAATTGGCCGTCCCAGCAAGGAGCCATGGCTAGCTGAAAAAACAGAAGTATACAACTTTTTAAAAATCTTCAAAGGGAATCATCATAAACTTTATGAGTTGGCAAGTTTTGGTGAACCAGTTATTTGGCAAGCTGGTTCGCTGACAAATATCGTTTTCAGCAAACTGGCTTTCAGGGGATGGATTTTCAGCCACTGAGCTGGAGCTGTTTCCCGTGCTCAGGGTGGGACGATCATGTTGTCCCCAGACCCTCCTCCTGGCTTCTGTCCTGTCCTGTCCCCACTGAGGAGTCCTCCAGGTCCCATCTGTCATTGTAGGGCAATGCCTTCGGCTCTGCCCGAGCCTCGGTGGGCCCTCCCGAGATGTGACATGCAAGCCTCCACCTCCGGGGAGCTGATGGCCCAAGATGTGGGCTTTTCTGCTCTCCCTCTCCCTCCACGTCTGCCAGATGGGTCTTCTGGCTACAGTTATGGGAACGTGAGCAAGTAACACGGCCTCTCTAAGCTCCCCCACCCCATTCCATCTCTGCGATGTGCTTGGTAACAGTAGCTGTCCCCTCAGTTTGGGTGCGGGAGGGCACATGCAGTACCTAGCGGGTGTTTCAGTGCCTGGCACTTAGTAACTGCCATGATTCCTTCAGCCAGGCCCTGTGTAAGGCCCTGGGGACACAGCAGCGAACAAGGCTCATAGGGAAGCAGAGGTTTCAATGAACAGCCTCATCTTGGGAGGGACCCTGACAGAACAGCCCCCATTCCACACCCTGGCCCTACAGTCAGCTGGCTTCTTACTTCTCACCTCCTGATTCTCTCACACACACAGAAGCATGGGGCAGGGGCCCTTCCTCTGAATGTGAATGGCTTGAGGAAGTAGCCTCCATGTCCCTAATCCAATTACCAACCCTCATGAGTCTGCCTTGGAATCCAGGACAGCTTTGCTGCTGGCCGAGAGCGGAAGCCCTGGGTTAGGCAGGCACATGGATGGAATGAGGGTCTCCTTTGGCCCCATGACAAGTACCTGGCTGTCTGCCTCTCCATCAGCCCTCTGCTGGCTGGCTGGTTGCCTGGCTGGGCCTTCAGAGTCCAGACTTGAGAAAGAGCGAGTTGCTCCTCTGCCTCTCTTCTCTCTGTTGGCCTTCCTGCCCCCTTCCACCCAGCCCCCAGCTCCCTACCTACCTCCTGCAGGAAGGCCTCTCTTTCTTCCCTGGACACAGATCCTCTCTCCCAAGAAAGGTGAAGAGGAGGTCATAAGAGCTCAAATCCAAGTAGGGCCCTGGGAGCCAGCAGGAGAGACGTGTAGAGTGAGGGATAAGAGTCTGGAGGTGGAGACCACATCTGTGTGGAGGAATCGAGGAAGGCTTCCTGAAGGAGGAGGCAATCAGAGGAGGTTCTGGAAGGGCAGGTAGAAGATGGAGGACAGGGCAAGCCCCCACATATGGGGCATGTCCCACAATAGCAGCCAGATGACTTGGGTACCTTGAACACAGGCTGCCTGCAAGGAGGGGGCACTGGGATGGGGGCCACAGAAGAAGGGTCTGGCATCTGGCACATTCCATCGCTGTGACGGCCCTTTCACATGCTATTTCTTTTCATTCCTAGAGTAGCTTTACGATGCTCTGTGCTTGGGGAGGGTGGGGGATGGACGAGCCCAAAGATGGGTATCAAGGAGGGTATGGATCGCATGGAGCACTGGGTGTTTCACGCAAGCAAGGAGTCATGGAACACTGCATCAGAAACTAATGACGTACTGTATGGTGACTAACAGAACATCAAAGAAAAGATACTGTGTGCTCATGACCACACCATGGAACTGAGGCTCAGAAAGGTTAAGCCACAAGGCCAAATGCACAGATGACCAACGTCCAGATTCTAACCCGGCACTCAATGCTACTTTTTGCCATTGCCTCAGACTCTCCCCTCACCTGTCTCCCCACAGCCTCATCAACGCGGACTTCTGCGTGGGCTCGGTCTGTGTCGCCTTTGGGGCGGTTCTGGGCAAAGTCAGCCCTGTCCAGCTACTCATCATGACTCTCTTCCAAGTGACTCTCTTTTCCGTGAATGAATACATCCTCCTCAGCCTGCTAGAGGTGAGCAGGGCTCAAGGATGGGAGGGCAGGGGGACACCTGGGATGACAGCAGGGAAGGAGAGAAAAGGAGGGTTGGGGAGCCATACCGGGCCGGATTCAATTCACCCTTGGCCAGCCACTTAACCTTCTGAACCCCAGTCTCCTTATCACTAAAAGGAGAGTAATTTGGGCATGGACGGTGGTCCACCTAGCCAATCAGTCCAGCACATGGGCAGAGTAGGGGTTCCTCATATGGTACCTTTCTCCCTCTTTGCTCTTTCCGGCATATCAGATGGAAAGAGTAGGTGTTTCTGCACACACTCTTGTACATACACCTCATTCCCACATTGCTCTGCCAAGAAAAGGACCCAGTGTATTGAGGGGACATGGTTGTAAGGAAGGCTAGGGAAATAGCCACGGTAGACATGGACAGCTGCATAGGTTGTGCCTTGCACAACTCCAGAGATGACATTCACACGGACCATGGCAGGAAAGATGCCGCTGGAATTTGACCGATTCAGTGACCCAAGTAAAGGGCACCTTAGACCTCTGACTCTAGCTCAGAACCTCTTTGGTACCTTTGCAGGGGTGAAGGTCATTCAGGGACTTCACCCATTTCTTAGCCCCCAACTCCTCTACATTTGGACTCTGCCTGGAACACTTCTACCCCCTACAAGGGATAGAGGTATTTTTTGTTTTTATTTTGTTTTTTTCTTTTAGATCGCACTACATTCAGTCATTTATTTTGTCATTTTCTTCAGCCATCAGACAGGCCCCAGCCACCATATCTCTTTCTCCTAACTCATCTCCCTATCTTCATCCTTGCCCCACTCACCATCTCAGGCCGGTCTCCACCAGCAGCCACGGAGACCTGTTAATAATGAGTGTAAGACCATTCCCCTGATTAAAACCCTCCAGTGGTTTTTAAATTTTCACTTTGAGTAAAATCCAAATTTGTTATAAAGCCCCACATGTTCTGTCCCCAGCCTTTCCCTCCACGCTTATAGTCTGCTCTCTCCCCATCTCTCCGTGTTTTGGCCACACCCTGCCCTCTGCTCCACAACACATCATGCTTGGTCACACCTCAGGGCCTTTGCACTCGCTATTCCCTCGTTCCTCAGTCATTTTCATTACTGAGCTCTCAGCTGGAATATCACCTCTTCAGAGAGGCTCTCCTAGATTCTCCCCCATCCCACGGTGTTGCCCTCTATCTTACTGCTCCCCACCTACCCCAAGTCACTATATCTCACATTGACTTGGTTCATTTTCTTCGTAACCTTTCTCCTTTTCTGATAAACTTGATCTGTCTGGACCGTCTGTAACCCCCACACCTAGTTCAATGCCTCATAAGTGCTCAACAAATATTTATTGAGTAAATGCATTCTGGAGTCTAACTGCACATCGGGCAGTGCTCTGTGCACCACATACAGAGGTGGGCAGGCCTCTTGTTTAGGCCCCAAGAAGCTCATAATCTAGAGAGGGAGCTGGGAAGTCAACAGGCAGTAACCATGAGACAGAGGGAACAGTGAGTGCATAGGCCTTGAGGGAGGCCCACAGTGAGAGGTCTCTGGTGGTCTCACCCTGCTGGAGGAGGGGGTGGGGGTCGGGGGAAGTGGCTGTTGAAAGGGTAATGGGGGTGAAGCGTGGATCATCAAGACTCCAGGAGGTGGTGTTAAATAGTCTCGACTTCTGTCATGAGGGCAGTGGGGAGCCGTGGAAGGTTTTAGACAAGGGAGTAGCACAGTCAGACACATGGAATGGAGACGCCACTTGGGCTGCGGTGAGGAGAAGAGCGGGAAGCAGGAAGCCCAGGCGGGAGGCTGTCCTTTCACCCCGAGGACAGCTAATGGGCCTGGACTGAGGTAGTACGAGGAGAAGGGAGAGTCGGACAAATATAAAGGAAGTGACTACACTGGCCTTGCAACCCGGGCAGCGGTGGGGACGAAGAAAGCAGCTAGTGGGGCCAATGAGCATGACCTGAAACAGGCTAAGAATATAGTATCTTGGATACAGTTAAGAGGCCCTGAAAAATCCTCTCAACCTGCTACACGAACTCTGAGTGCATGACAGCCCCTGGGCCTGTCTCCATGCCAAGTCACTGCTGACACGTGAGGAGCACTTGCCCTCGGCTGGTCCCTGCTCCGAATGCTTCACGTGACTTATCTCATTAATCCCCAGCTCTGAGATAGGCGCACTTATTGCCCCCACTTTACAGAAGAGAAAGCTGAGGCTTGGAGGTTAAGGGGCTCAGCCCATGCCCCAGAGCTAGTAGAGGCATCCGTCAGGCTGGGAACCAGGAAACCCAGCTCTGCCAACAACTAACCAGCTCTGTGACCTTGGACAACACGCTTAACCTCTCTGGCTGCATTTCCACATCTACAGTGCAGGAGCAAGTCTGCGGTTCTGATTGGAATTTCCCCTGAGATTGGTTCTGAGTGGGGAGGAAGAAGAGGCTAAAGAGCGGGGAGGTGGGGGCACGGGGAGGAAGGCAAGTCAGTCCAGCACCGTGGCGTGCTAGGCGCTCGCCAGGTGCCGTACACGGCTTGTCTAGTTTCAGCCTTGAGACAGCCCTGCTAAATAAGGCACCCTGGTCTCCTCCGCTTTGTGAAGGAGGAACTTGAGGCACAGAGTGGGGTAGCACAGAAGGGGACAGAAGATGAAAACCCAATCTCTGCATCCTGTGACTCTAGGGGACAAAGGAGAGGAGGGTGGGGGTGAGGATGGGCTGGGGGTGCACAGTCAGCTGGAAGGTTGCTGGGCAAGGAGTGTGGCGGGATGCCGGGGAGACGAGGAGCAGCAGTGTAGACGGACTGGGGTTGGGCCAGGATTGGTGGTGGAGGAAGCAATGTGGAGAGGGGAGGCCCAGAGGGAAGAGCCGGGCTCCCAGGAATCAAGACACATAGAAGCTAGTGGGTGGCAAGCTTCATAGGGGTGGCCCTGGGTTCTAGCTGTGCTTCATCTCTTCCCTCTGCATGATTGAGCAAGGTCTTCTCCAAGCCCCGGGTTCCCCATCTGGGCACAATCCTATCTGCTAGGTGACAATGCCCCGGGAGCCTCATAGCTTGGGATCAAGGGTCCCTGCTTTCTCACCTTCCTGACTGATTGGTCTGTGGGGGCTCTGAGCTCTATCCTGCTGTTTGGGGAGTCAGAGACCAATGGAGCTCTGTGTGTGTGTGTGTGTTTCACGGGGGTGGGGAAGAAATGTGCTAATAGATGGGAGGGAGAGAAAGTGTCAGAGTCTGACAGTTCCCTCTACCCCAGGTAAAGGATGCAGGGGGCTCTATGACCATCCACACATTTGGTGCCTACTTTGGGCTCACAGTGACCTGGATCCTCTACCGTCCCAGCCTACATCAGAGCAAGGAGAGGCAGAGTGCTGTGTACCACTCGGACCTCTTTGCCATGATTGGTGAGAGCTGCTATAATGATTGCGGGCCACCTTGATGGGGAAATATGGCCATGATGGCTACGGGCCATAAAGATGCCTGAGGGCTGCCATGATGGGTGAGGACCTCTAGGATGGGTGAGGACCACCAAGAGGAGCAAGAGTGCCCATGATGGGTGAGGGTCTCCAGGAGTTCAGGCTGCCATAATTACACCTGGTCCCCACATGGTCTGGTGGGTGGCAGGCAGTTCCCTTGGGGGAAAAGGTGGGGGGGGGTGGTGCCTGTAGACACCTCCAGGATCCCAGATGTTTGTCCCTTTTCCCCATGGGGCTGGAAAAAGTTGGTCATTCATCCTGTATTCCCTAGGATGCCCCAAGGCAGACAAAGTGGTACCCAGAAACTGGTCAGTCCATCCCCCAGGTTAGGGCAAGGTGGAAATTCCTACTTCCTATGGCCATTCATTCTAGAGAATACATATCAATCACCCACTCTGGTCTCCTAAGACCCAGCCCTGCCTACGAGGAGCTCCTCACAGTGTGGTAGGAGAGATGGCAATGCAACCAGATGATCTAACTACAGTAGCAAAAAAGATTCTCTCTCATGCATGGGAACAAGGTGGGGAGGCATTTAGCCCAGTTATGGGGCCTGGGTAGACTTCCTGGAGCAGAGCGGAGGGAAGTTAGGTAGTAAGTAAGGCAGGAAGGATGTTCTGGGACGAGTCCTCGAGGTGGGTCAAGCTGCAGGGGTGGGAAACTGCCGGGGCGTGTACACCATATGGTATCTCTGGAACTAAAGGGCAGGAAGTTTGCCTAAGCTCTGTTGGGCCCATTTAACACCTCTCCCCCCCCCCCGGGGCCCACTGGTCCTGTCTGGTCTGGCCAGGCACCCTCTTCCTGTGGATGTACTGGCCCAGCTTCAACTCCGCTGTGTCCAGCCACGGAGACGCCCAGCACCGAGCGGCCATCAACACCTACTGCTCCTTGGCAGCCTGTGTGCTCACTTCAGTGGCGCTGTCCAGCGCCTTGCACAAGAAGGGCAAGCTGGACATGGTGAGCCGCGGGGAGGGGGGCGGCGGGGGAGCCCCGGGGGGGAGTGTGACTGTGACTGCTTGTGCCCCGCGGGCACTAATCACCTCGCCCGGCCAATGGCTCTGTGAGGCACGCAGCCTCAGGGTGAGCACACCCAAGCCACAGATGACAAAACCGAGTCTCAGGGAGAAATGATTTGTTTGGATTCCATAGCTGGCTTTCGGCAGAGCCCAGAACCAGATTCCTAGATGCTGCTACACCGGCTGCTCTGGTGAGCGGCAGCCTGTCCTCACTCTCCTCCTCCCAGCCGTGCTGACAGCTCCTCGGGGCTGAGCACCGCATCAGACGTGCCTGGTCCAGGTGCCAGGTGGCATTCCTCCTCTGCCAGCCTTCTGATCCTCCAAACACTGGTCCTCAGCCTTCCTATAGCTGCCTCCACCTGCCCGGCCCCCTACACTCAGAAGGGGGACCCCTCTGATGCCTGTCCATTGTCTGAGGTTTGCCGGGGGATATGTTTTCACAGTGTCCTTCTCTTGCACCACTGGGACAGACCCTTCTGTCGTTAGTGGGGAGGGGCCAAACCCCACAGGTGTGGGTCGATCTTTCTATAAAAAGAAGACACCTCTGTGTTTCCTAGTCGAACACGAGCTTGACACGGGCATATGTGTGCTGGGACACTCACCACACAGAGAGGTAGGGACACATGTATCACGGGGAAGAGAATCAGGCAAGCCCTGTGTGCTCCCAACACCCCCCGCCCCCGCCCCATGCCCACAGGGACACAGAATAGGGTCAAGGTCAGGGGCTCCGGCTCCACACAGACCCGGATCAAGGTACCCTTCTGCCCCTTGCTAGCTGGGTGGTCTCCCTGCACCTCAGTTTCCTCCTCTGCGAACATCCAAAGGTCACTGTCCTTACCTCCTGGGCTTGTTATGGAGAGGGGCTGAAAGCCTCCCGGCAGCCGACAGCACAGCACCGGGCCCAGGAGTGGTATCGGCCCCCAGAGCGGGTGAGCCGAGGCAGGTGCAGGCCCGCCTGGCTGTTTGTGCACGTGTAGGGCCCCGCAGGTGTCGGACATCAGCAGACCTGCGTGTAGAGCCCATCAGACAGGCATACCTGCACACAAAGACCTAGAAGGAACGTGCCAAGATCGTTCACGCACCCTGACACAAGTATGCCGACTTGTGTCCATGGACGGTGGCCAGCCTGCTGGCGTGGGTGCCCAGTGTGCAGAGGGCACAGGGGTGGGACCCGCGTTGGTGCCCTCTGTGGTCTACGGGCTTGCGAGATGCCCTCGGAGTCACCCCAGCCTCCCAGCAGCCCCCACACTCGATGTGCTGCTGCGGGAGGGCTCTAGGAAGAGGACTGAGCTCTGGCCGCCCTGCCCGCCCTCCCCAGGTGCACCTCCAGAACGCCACGCTTGCAGGAGGGGTGGCCGTGGGGACGGCCGCTGAAATGATGCTCATGCCTTACGGCTCCCTCATCGTTGGCTTCATCTGTGGCATCATCTCCACCCTGGGTTTTGTGTACCTGACGGTGAGGACCTCAGGCCAGGGACTGGGGGCTGGAGGATCCTGGGGTCTCGGTGTACCTGACAGCGGGGGGAGGGAGTCCCTGGGGAAGGGGCTGGGGGCTGAAGGATCCTGGGTTTCCGTGTATTGGGGGCCTCCAGAATTCTGGCCTCCACACACCCCTGCCACTGCTCAGGGCCTGCGTAATGGCCGTCTCCCCCACCCAGCCATTCCTGGAGGCCCGGCTGCGGATCCAGGACACGTGCGGCATTCACAACCTGCATGGCATTCCTGGCATCATCGGCGCCATCGTGGGTGCGGTGACGGCGTCTTGCGCCAACAGTGACGTGTATGGGGTAAATGGGTAAGTATGGACAAGGGGCAGGGGAGCCTGAGCTCAGTCCTCTTCCTAGAGCCCTCCTTCCTTCTCCATCCCTCCTTCCTGCTATTCCTCTGGGGTCCAACATACCGTCTCTATCCTAGCCTTCCCCAACCTGAACCATCCATGGGCCTCTCTCCCAAACCTCTGTCCTTCTGGAAGAGCCTTAGAAACCTTCTGATCTGCCCAGTGCACACGGGAAGGCTCAGAGCCTTGGTGCCCGCTCACATTTGTAGGGCAACAGCAAGGGGTTTCTTGGTCTCTTTGCACAGCCCTGACCTGCCCCCGATCTCCACCCCAGGCTTGCCGCTGCCTTTGGTTCTGAGGGTTTCAAGACTAATTGGAATGCAAGCATGCAGGGCAAGTTTCAGGCTGCTGGTCTCTTTGTATCCCTGGCCATGGCCCTGGTGGGCGGCATCATCGTGGGTGAGTAGAAGTGGCAGAGGAGGAGGGGCCGCTGTAGGTGGGGGACCCAAGAACACATGCCAGATGTCAGCCCAGAGCCCCCAGGAATCCTGTGCCCTTGTGGCTGTGGGACTGGGTTGTGGGGTGGCGAGCATGCTTCCCAGCTAAGGGGAAGGGCTGGGTAGGCTGAGAGGAATTGGTTCCTGACCTCGTGTGACCCTCCAACTTTCCTTAGGGATTATTTTGAAATTGCCATTCTGGGGACAACCCGCTGATGAGAACTGCTTTGAGGATTCTGTCTACTGGGAGGTGAGTTCCAGGAACTGGGCCTCCCGCACAAAGGGAGTTATATCCCTTCTCCACAGACCTGGCCTGCATCAGCCAAGCTGAGGCCTGAGGGACTGGATGCTGAGGGTTGGGGACAGATCCTGAATCATCCTGCTCCTCCATCCAGAGGCTGTGTGTCTCCCAGGGGCTGAAGGCTTTCTTCTAGAGCAGTCGCTCCCGCAGTCACTCCCAAAGTGTGGCAGTTTCCCAGGTGCCAACCCAGAACTGCTACTGAGTAGGCCTTTCCCTGGGAACAAGTTCCCAGCTAATTCTGAGCGACATTCCATTGCTTTTAGCGTCCAGAGAAGTATTGGTACAGAAACTCAACCTGGGAAACATTGTTCTAGAAGCTGAAAGTAGTAGGTTATTACAGAATTCTGTTCTTTAAAAATATGCCACAATTTGGGCTTTCTGTGATTTCAGGAAGGCCTCCCTCCCAACAAATCACTGTTGCAGGTGTTGACCTGCACTAGATCGTGGGGGATGACAGCCACCTGCATTCCTCCTCATGACAGGAGGCAGGACCTAATCTGTGTCTGTGGCCCCGGTGACTTGGGTCTGCCCATCACCGCCTTTCATTTGGCTCTATAATTTTAAAACCACACCAGAAAGTTTTCTGGGTAATTTTCACTGATAGCCACTATAAGCCAATTTCATGTACATAACTAATAATGCTTTTGAATTCATTCTCTTTAAAATGTCTCTCTATTATAAAAGGAACAGAAGCCCATTAAGGGAAATCTGGAAATAGAGACAAATAGAAAGAAATTCCATCACCCTAATTCAAGCACTGCTAACATTTTGAGTATATGTTCCTCCAAGCTTTTTTTTAAAATCTGCCCAGATTTTTCTAAGCAGAGATTATATGCCCAATTTGGGATCAGGATCTCTCTCTCTCTCTCTCTCTCTCTCTCTCTCTCTCTGTCTCTATTGTAAAAAGTAGTCTGTGTCATTACATTCTTAATAAACTTTCTTTTTTTAGCAGCATTATTTTCAGTCCATATTTAAAGTCAGAACTTAAACTATTTTAGACACCACAATTAGAAATCAAAGGGATTTACTGCTAATGAAATAAACTAAAAAAAATCTTACCAATTCCCATACAGGGACGTTCACTCTTGGTTCTGTTTGGATCTTTATAATTCTAAGTTCACACCCTCTCTCTGCGGCATACCCTTCAGCAGTGCTTGGTTTTGAGATCTAATTCTGTGTCGGTGGAACTGAGCCACCATCAGGCCATCCCCTTGGCCCCTGGCTTCTGAGTGGTTTACCTGGGAGATGAGGTGGCTTTTCAGAGGATGGGGTGAGACAGACGTTCCCCAGGACCTCAGATGAGGCCATCTTTAAGATTAAATCTAAGCCTTGAAGCCAAGGCAAAGCTGATCCACCCCACCCCCACTTCAGCTATCCATCCATTTCTGGCCTCCCCTACATCTCACCCCACCTCACTTTTGGACCTGCCTACTGTTCAGGGAGCTTGCCATGCTGCCTCTCCCTGACACATGACTACTCATCTTTCAAAAGTGGGTTCATTCAGCTTGACCGGAATTCCACGCCTCCAGGCGGGTTTTCAGCCTCTCCTGTGCATTTGCGGCTCATATTGTCACTGCGCCTATCAACGGAACGCTTTCCCGTTGCTCTAAGTGGGGCAAGGAATCTGCCTCGTCCTTGCAGAGCCCCAGAACCCTGGACAGTGGCTAACCTGATGTGGACGGCCCTGGTTCTCTGCATGCGCTCTGCACAGTGATCACAAGGTGGCGCCCTCCACACACAATACGCTGCTCCAGCCTTGCCCGGGCTGTTCCAGTTCTACCAGGGACACCGGCCTGGCCTGGGGCAAGGCCTTTGGAGCTGCCCTCCTCTCTCTGCAGATGCCTGAGGAGCCAAAGAGCGCAGTCTTGCATCCTGAGGACTCTACCCTCAAACCCTCAGAACCTTAAACTTCCAGGGCAGGTGAGAAGCAGGTGAGCACGGGCAGGTCCTCCCCATGCTCCCCCCCC
>PITA01008842.1:22889-36345 GCA_004023965.1 Spilogale gracilis | reverse complement strand
ACACTTGGAGTAGCTGCTTATGTGTGGGTGACTTTGAGGATCTCCTCCCCCAGAGACAGAGCCTCAATTTTCTCACCTATCAAAGTGGAAATGACAGGTCTGGTTCTTTTCAGTCGATCAGCTCAGGCTAGTTCTTCCTTTCTTCTCTCTGTCTTCTTTCTTCTTCTCATCAGCTCGCCTTTCCTTGCTCCTCTCTGGAATGCATCCAGCCCTGCCTTTTGCATCTCACCCTCCAGACAGCTCGATAGGACAGGCGCAACCACTGCCCTCTTTCTAATAGATGAGAAAATTAAGGCTCAGAGAAGTTCAGGCTCTTCGAGTCCACACAGTGCAAGTAGAGGGCATGGGATCCTTATAGGTCATTACCTTTGTACTCAGTAGTGCTATCCGGTCCCCTTAGAGGCCAGAGCTTGGAAAGAGCTGTGTCTGGGGCAAAAGGCTGAGTGATGTGGTAGGAGAGGATGTTGGGGCTTAAGGATAGAGAAGAGTGAGGCTCATCAGGGTGCCTCTGATGCCCACCCTGTCTGAAAAAGTAAAGGTGCCCAAGGGGCTATAGCAGGACCCCACAGTGGCCTGCTCCTCTTGGCTCTCTCCCTACAGAATCCACAGACTGTCCCCATGCTCCCAAAGGAGTGGTGCTGATCAAGCTGGGAACATACGAGCAAAGCAAGCAGCACCCCACCTGCTGGCCTGGCCCAGGGTGCCCCCCTTCTCTCCCCCTTCATCCCAGAGGGTCTGCCTAAGAACGGAAAAGGAAGAGCTATAGACAAAGTAGGCATCCAAGCCAGGCTCTGGCTGCAGAGCCCTGCCTCCCGAGGTCTTGGTGACCACATCCTGGGAAAAGCAGGCAGGAGTGGGGCTGGGAGCTGGCAGGGGACCCGAGCCCTCCTAGGAGACAACTCGGCAGCCAGCCACCAACTGCTGGCCTCCTCCACTCTCTGCCTGCCCTGCAGTCAGCACCTCCCTTGCTCCCTGAGTCCCCTAGACCACTCTTTGCCATGCAGATGGAGCCCTCCGTGAATAAACGTGCTTGGTGTTCTTTGTAGAACGGGTGTGAATGCTCCAACAGGGCCAATCTGAGGGAGAGAAGGGCCCAAGAGACCCAGCCTCCTGCCCCAGTCCTGACCTCCCACACCAATCTGCCACCCACAATACAAGGGAAATCATCACAGGCTGAAGAGGAAGAATTTGGGGGTGCTGGAGGCTGCCCCAGTTTGGGGCCGCCTGCCAGGCTCAGCTTCTGGGCTGGGGCCTCTCTCCAAGGCCCTTCCTGACTTCAAGTCAACCATCCCAGAAACACACACACTGTGAAAACTGCCATGTTTACCGTGTCCTTCATGTGGTGTGCTCCAGTTCAGGGGCACTCGGGCAGGGTGGGAGAATGGGGGGAAGGCTCCTTCAGGCCAGTCCCCCGACCGCAGCCGTTCCCTCCTTCCTCCCTCTAAGGCAGGCTTCCCTCCCTCCACGGGGGAAAGGGTTTCAGCAGTTTAGTTCTCCCCCTTCCATCGGCCAGCCACCACCCTGGGCAGATGATCGCTTCCCACCCTCCGGGACTCACAGTCTAGCTGAGGACCAACATGATGCCAGGGGTCCACCAGCAACCCTGACAGCCATCTAATGCCCAGGGGGCTTCCCAGAGGGGGTCACCAGAGCAGGGTTTTGGAGGCTGAATAGGAGTTTACCAGGACGGTGGCACAGGGACAGCACGGGCAGAGACCCAGAGATGGGAATCAATATGGCGAGGTTTGGTAAGGCAAAAAGAGACGTGAGGCAAAAGTGTGCCAGCTGGCCATAAGATGCAGAATCCAGACCTTTGTGAAGCAAAGATTCCAGGGAAGAAGGGGCGAGGGGAGCGGGAGGAGGTCTCTACTGCCTCCAAATCCGCCCTCCCCGCCCCCCTCACAATTCACACATACATACACACTCTGGCCTTCATTCTCCGTGCCAGAGGAGGGGTGGGGGGAGGAGGAGAAGGAGGGGAGGAGGGAGCTGAAATGCAACCTATTCATGTTCCCGCGATGTAACACCCCTCATTTTCCATGCTGGGTAAAGACAAAAACCCTTTACAACCTGTTTCTGGAACTTGTCAGCAGCTGCCAAGAGGAGCATGTTAATTAAACGTCGGCAAAGATGGAAGCTGGAGGCCCCGGCTCTAATTGGACAGTTTGCTTCACCGGATTGAAAAACATTGTGACAAAGGAGGAGGTGCGCGGCGGCGCGGCAGGGGTGCGGCGTGGCGGGGAGGAGAGCGGCGGCTTTGATTTCCGCGGAGCGGAGCCCCAGCCCCCGCCCCCCGGCCCGGCGGCCCCGCCCAGCGGCACGCCCACGAGGCCCGGGGAGGGGCCTGTCGGCGCGGGCGGGGGAGACCCTCCCAGAGCCTGCGGGGTGGGGGCCCGCCCGAGGTCCGCTCGCGGGGTTAGACCCGCAGCTTGGGACCTCTCTTCCCCCCCTCCCCGTTACCTGACCTGGGTCCTGGCGACTATGCGGGGAGGGCACCGAGGGCAGGGGTCGGTGGGTCGCTTCAGGGCACTATGGAGGCTGCCTGGGGGCCGGCGCGGGCCGCTGGAGGGAGAGACCTGGGTCCAGATTCCCGTTGCCCAGACTCGCTCTGCCTCCCGGCTCGGCTCGTGATCAGGGACTAGATCTAAAAATTGCTGGCGCCTGCGAGGCTTGTCCTAAAAAACCGCCCAAGCACTGCAGAGCCAGGCGTTTCCCGCAGGGCTGCGTGGGTTCACAAAGACGGCTCCCCCATCTGTGTTTGCACCCCGAGTTTCCTCCTGGCCTTGACTGTCACGTGCTGACAGCAGCCGTGGATCCAGTCGTGTGCCCGTGGCCCCGCTGAGTGCCTGAGGCGCCCTCTTTAGCCTCTCAGCCACCCTGACAGAAAGCTTGTTATCTCACCCATCACACAGGCGGGGAGACTGGGCCCAGAGGATAAATAATCCTTCCAAGGTTACAGGGTTATTAAAGATGGTGCTGGGGTGAGATTGGGGCCCAGGCCCCTCTGATTCCAACACCTCAGCCTAGGCTCCAAGTTGTCTGCTCTCTGGCCAAGCCCCCTGAAGGGCTTCGGGACAGTCTGAGAAGAGAGTGGGGTTCCTAAGTGGATAAAACACTTCGAGGGCGGCGGAACTGAGGGCCCTGAAGTATGGAGGTGCAGCAGGCTGGGGGTTCCCCTAGGAGGGCCCTAGGCCCTACACGCTCAGGTCCCGCTTGCTCTCCCTGGGGGACGCGTGGTTAACTAACAAGGCCAGAGCCCCATTTTCTGTCACCTTCTGCCCTGGCCCCAGATCTGCCCCCCATCCCACCCTCATCCTAAGCGGCTGCCCAGGGGGAGAGGGGCCCACAAGAACAAGTACGGGAAAAGGAGCCATTGTGACTGAGCTTCGGGGATCAAAAGCCACAAAGTGGCTGTGGAGGGCGGAGTTCCCGGGGGGGGGGCAGTCTGGGCAGTTCTGCTGCCTGCTGACAGCAGGGGCTAATCCCCTGGGAGCTGCAGCCTGAGGAGCCCCAGAAATTTAGCTGCTGTGGAGAGAGCATTACCCTTGATGGGGTCACGGGGCCCAGAACTGGACGCGCAAAGTGGCCTCTCTGATGAAGGATGGGTGATGGGGAAGGACGGGGCGTCCACCTGTGCCCCTAAACTGGGCAGGGTATCCGTGTGGGACTCTCAAGATAGGTGACCTGATGTGTTAGGGGGCAGTGCCGATCCCCAACGTGTGTCTGAAGTTGAGGGCGTACCTTGAGGGGACTGGGGCCTGAGGACAGCCACTGACCCACTAAAGGTCCCTGACAGGAAGTGAGGCTTGGACAAAGAGAAGCAGAGACCCCACCAGCAGATCCAAGTGGGTGCTGTGTGTGTGTGTGTGTGTGTGCGCGCGCACGCGTGTGTGTGTGCACCATCGAGCAGGGTGCTTGAGAAAGGCCCTTCAGAGGCGGCTGGAGGGCTCTGCAAATTGTAATCAGATTAAGGGGGCCAATCACTTAGGGCTCTTGAAAAGGCCACACGGTTTCTAATCAGCCCTGAGCGCCTGGCCCACAAAG
The DNA here is from genome assembly GCA_004023965.1 of Spilogale gracilis. Lineage (NCBI taxonomy): Eukaryota > Metazoa > Chordata > Mammalia > Carnivora > Mephitidae > Spilogale > Spilogale gracilis. The sequence continues at coordinate 32,301 of PITA01008842.1, read as the reverse complement.
CCAGCGAGGAGCTCGGTGGGAGCCACCCGCTGGGGGGCCTCTGGGGTGGGGGCCGCTTTCTTCCCTCTCTGTCTCTCATAATTATGTCAATTTGCTAGCCAAATTGTTTGCTGGAGTGGACCAGGGGCTTGTGCCCCATTCATGTGGTAATGTGGGAACCCGCAGGCCTCCTGGCTGGGAAAATAGGAGGTACCAGGACCCTTCTCCAAGGAGCAGGGAGGCCTGGGGGTGTGAGGCACCCAGGCCTTGGGAACACGTCTGCCACCAGTATGGGCTTTTCTCATGAATTCCAGAAACTTCCAGCTTGAATTGCGCTCTGGGATGGCCTTTTGGGTCTGTCAAAATGAAGGATAGGGCAGGAGGCAAGGACCCCAGAGGGGACAGAAGAAATGGCCTCCAGGTTCCATTAGGATGAAGGTGGGCAGCTCTCTGTCCCTGTGCCTGGTCCCTTGTGGGCCAGGCTGAGTCCGGAGCTGTTAGAGAGCTGCATGGGATCCAAGAGGTGGCAGAGATAGGGTCCTGAAGGAGAGAGTCGCAGCACGTATAAATGGGGATATGTGGAGACGCAAGGAAAGTTCTTACCAGTTCACTGAGCCTCTATGAAGACGCTAGCCACCGTGCACCTCCTTTGCACACAGAGGCCCATTGAACCAGGGGAGGTCAGCCCTGGGTTTCCCATTGCACAGACAAGGAGACTGAGGCTCAGAGAAGCTAAATGACTTGCCTAAAGCCACACAGCTAATAGGTGAGGAAGAGAGATTTGAACTCAGCTCTCTCTGGTCCCTCTACCCCTCCTATCTCTCCCCCACGGTGGAAGTTCAGTTCTTCCTTTAAGCAGCAAGCAGGAACCAACAGTCCACTAGGTTCTGTATGAGGCGTGGAGGGTGCAGAAGACTAAAATGACCCAGGGAAGGCATGCTCATGGGACCCTCAGCCCTGGCACACTGTAGTGTGTGCTCTGGTCACTCTCAGCTGGGAGCTGTGGGCACACGGAAGGGTAGGGCAGGGGATGTGTTGCTTAGGATGTAGGAACATGGATCCTGAATGTTAGAAACATACCGTGTTTGGAGCCCGCACCAGCTGCATTCCCCTGCTCTCTGGGCTTTCCCCCTCCCCAGACTCCCCCATTTCCCCTGGGGATGGCACTCCGGCACCGGTTTCTCTGATTATGGGGCCCTGTCCACCCTCGTTGCTCCTTCCTGGACGCACCTGGCTTGTCAATGTCCCTCTGAATATAAGGAGCTCCTCTCCATCTGTGCTCTGGGGGCTGCTGCCTGACCCCGCACCACCACCCCTACCCTGACTCTTTCATCCAGGGCTGTTAGGATCTGCCCTGGGGGAAGCTGGCAGGGGGTTGGGGGCTGGGAGAGAGATCTGGGGGAGGGTCTGCAGCCACAGCTTGGCACCTCTTGCCCGCCAAGAGGGAGAAAAAGCCAGGGTCCACGTTTATCACTATATGGGATGATGGCCAGAAATTCTTCCCAGAGCAAATATACTTTAACGGGCAGTTACTGTTTGACCTCCATCAGGCCAGGTGCTGGGAGGCAGGGGTTCAGGGAGGCCCCCAACACCATAACCACAGGCTCCAGAGGGAGGCAAGCCCAAGAGCCCTGACATTGTAGCAGTCAGGACAGGGTAGGAGAGATGAATAACAGCAAACACAAAATCCCTGCTGTGTGCCGGGCTCAGTTTTAGGCACTTGGCACATAGGAATTCATTCGCATAGCTAACATGCGACAGGGCCAGAACTTAACCCCCAGCCCTCTGGAACTGAAACCATTACTGCCGTAACCACTCCTCCTCCCCCTTCGAGGATTCTTTCCAGGGTCCCAGCTCTACGGAACCTTCCCGAATGCCATTTCCCCATGGGCATACCTCCCATAGAGCACGCATCACAGGGCATAGTCATCACCTGCCTAGATGGTCCCCGTAGGATACAATGTCCACGAGGACAGAACATTCCTTTCTGTCTCCCCCAGGGCGTAATGGAGGAGGGATTAGGCAAGGTCTTACCTTTGTGGGTTTAGAGTCAATACTTACAAAGTCACCCCTGGTGAGCCTTCCACAATTGCCCAGCAAGCCCAGCCCGTATGCCTGGTTTGGTGTATACAACCTGCACAAGCAGTGGCACTAATACACACCAGATGAGAAAGAGCACATCTTCCAATGTATCTTTATGGTTTTTGTAGTTAAAAACATTGAGCGTTTATGCACATAATTAAATGCACGCAAGACAACCATCCCCGTAAATGCGCGATAGAAGGTATCAATCACTGCACAAACAAAGGGGTGAGTCTAGCCCATCTGCTCATCTTTGCCCTCAAACCACCCCCGTTGGCCTAACACTGTCTCTCCTGTCCCTGAAATTTCCCTCCTTGTGTCACTGAGCGCCAAGACCCCCCAGGTCAGATGTCTCAAAGGCCCTAGTTGCGAGCGGTCCCCCCAGTGCCCGAGGCCCCTTGCACCTCTCTGGTCGGCTGCTACCACCAGTTGAGTGACAGGTCCCCTAGCTGACCCAGAATGTGCTCCGGGAGGCTGCTGGGAAAAACTTAAATTTCACATGATCCTCCTGTGCCCGCAAACGTATTTTTCCTTTACCATTTTAAAAGTTAATAACTCTTTCAAAAAGAAAATTTTTAAGAATTTGGAAATTGGGAGGAGGATGGGTGCCTCGGTGGCTTAGTCAGTGAAGCATCTGCCCTTGGCTCAATCATGATCTCGGGGTCCTGGGATCGAGCCCCACATCAAGCTCCCTGCTCAGTGGGGAGACTGCTTCTTCCTCTCCCTCTGCCTGCGGCTCCCCTTGCTTAGGTTCTCTCTGTGTCAAATAAATACATAAAATCTTAGAAAAAAAAAGAATTTGGAAATTCGGGTCTCATCCTTCCCAACATAAATGGGAACTCCTTTGAAGGGTGACTGAAGCTCCCCGCTCTGGAAGGCCTCCCTGGAGTGTCAGAGAGAATCATCTTCCTGCCCTCCAGAGCCCTCAGTGGGTCAGTTCAGAAAGTCTGTCACTGACCCAGCACCGAGCCGGTGCTGACTCCCCTGAGCTTCAGGGCGAAGAGTAAATCAGCTCTCAGAGCCTCCTGCCAAGGGAGGCGGGGGACTGGGTCTGTAGAGCCTGAAGCTGCCTAGAGTGAGTGCCCCCCATATCCCCCCTCCCTCCCTTTGATTTCCCCTCATCTTCTCTCCTTCTCTATCTGCCTGATTCCCCCTCTTTCCTTTCCATCTTCTCTATTTTCTTCTCTTCTCCCTCTCTCTCTGGCTCTCTCCTACTCCATCTCCCCCCCACTCACCCCCTCTGAAGCACGCTCTGTAGGATCATGCCAAGCCCAGAGGGAAGGTCAAGGCACCCTGTGGGGACCAGTACAGACTGCCATTAACCTGTCATTTCTGCCTCTAGCCAGGGAAACAGCGGGGCCCAGGAAAGGCGAGGATGACAGTCCCTGGAACTGGGGCCTGAGCTGCAGCAAGCTGAGGCGACAGCCCAGGGCACAGGCCACCCAGCCAGAGGGCGACAGCCTGCTCCAGGGCTGCAGATAGCCGGGGTGGGTTTCTGGACGCCAGGCCGGCCTAGCAGCCCACTCTTGACTTCTGGACAGGCGGGAACCTCTGCACAGAATCTGGGCTGGTGGCCACAGAGGAGCCTCTCTTGCCTCCAGCCCTGGGAATGGAGGTTAGGGATCTCAGTGAGGCCAAAAGCAACGGTCTCAGACCCAGCAGCCCGCTGGCCACATAGGCCGCCCCTCCCCACCCTCCCGGAGGCTTTAAAATACGAATCTGTATTTTTTTTAAGTGGCAAATTTCATATGTAAAAAATATCTGAGTCTTGTCTTGAGGACCTGGCAACGCTGTGGCTGAGCCCCCCTGTCCTGCTGGTCCCCCCGGAACCTGCAAGGCCTCCTACGCTCACCTGCCTGTCTCCGTAGGCTCACAACTATGTGGCCTCTGACAGCAGAGAGATTCTCCGGGCAGGAGCAGAGGCCCAAGTGCTCCCACCGACTTAACTGGTGACACTGGGCAAGGGGTGCCTGCTCTCTGGGCCTCAGCTTTTCCATCTGTAAAATGGGGGGGTTGGATGAGCCCAGGGGTAAGAGTTGCCTTTAGGAGCATGTGGCAGAAGATATGGACCTTCTCCCTAGAAAAAAAGAGACTACCTATGATTGGAGAGGATCCTGTGCTGCTCCTCCTGGGGCCAGAGATCCCCTCTGCTGAGGGCCAGGATCCCTTCCCGCTCTGCCTCAGCCAACTGAGTCCAGGCCGACCCACCCTATCAGACCTGATGGCTGGGGCACCTGTTCTCTGAGTGAGCCAGGGCTCTCCTGGTCCCCAGCCCAGCTTGCCGCTGGTCGGGGGGGCGGGGGGGGGAGAGACGGCCCAGGCAGCACCTACAGTTTGACTTTGACTACCAGATGAAAGGGGGCGACATCAAGAGGCCGCCTGGATTGAGCATGGGGGCGCTTTGTGTTGGTCCAGATGGGGCTACAGACTCAGTTAGAGCTGAATAAAGACATTTGCAGGGTCCAGACGCCGCGTCTCCTTTCAGCTGGGGAGGTGTTTCCAGGCTGGGCCTAGGATGCCTTTGGCAACCTAATTTGGTGATTGTGACTCCGTGAGCGGCTCTGGCATTCATCATGCTCAGGGAGGAGGGGGACAAGCTGGGCTGGCCTGACCTCGCTCTGAGAGATGTCCTGGAATGCGGGCTTGGGGGGCGCGGAGAGGATGGGGCAGCTCAGCTCCCTTCCCCGCTACTCCAGGCCAGGCCTAGATCCCAGGGATGGGGGTGGTCTGGGAGCCACATAATTCCCCTGTATGAGCCACGCCCCCTTCTCAAGCCTTTGTGGGCACCAAGGTGGTTCAGTGCCCCTGGCATCTAGTGGCCAGGATTAGAGTTCACTAGTCCTTCCTCCTGATGGACTACTATGACGTGTCGTTGAGGGGACAGCATGAAGAGAGCCTGGGGTCCAAGTCCCAGGGCCACAAGAGACGCTGAACCCATTCCCTGACAACACTACTGAGCTACTGGGCCAACCTGGGAAGCACTGTGTTCGGCCCTCTCGCTGTGTGAGGAGAGTAAGCCTGCGTTAGTTGGAGCTCTGTCCTGTCCATCAGGCTGCGGCTTCCTTGCAGCCAAAAACAGTCCGAGCAGACTTGGTGGGACAGCCTGGGGCTCATCTTCCTGGTTGTGCACTTTCAGGGTGACGGAGGGCTTGTGCTGTCCCAGCCGCCCTGAGGGGAGGCAGCATGGCCATGGTGCGGGGTGAGGGCCTGGGGCAGAGCAGAGCCTTGATCGGGGCCACGGTGAGCCAGGCCACCCCTTCCTAGAGGGTGGCGGTCCCGGAAGTGCCCTTGCCCCAGGAGACTTCATCCCTAAGGGGTCTCAGGCACTTCCCGAGGACAGACCCCAGGTTTCCTGGGACCCCAGCAGGACCAGGCAACTGACCCTTCACTACCAGGTGTCCTGCCCTGAGCAAAGCCAGCGAGCCGCCTATCACAAGGGTCAAGAGCAGAAACAATCCTGGTAATGACCCTTCAGCTTGCTGAGCCCCTGTTGGGCACCTGGTCTCAGACTACACCTGCAGAAGCCACTTGCGGCTAAGAGGTGGCCCGCCCTTCAGTGCGGGGGCTGGGCAGAGCACAAGCGCTGGGCCAGTGTGCTCCCTGCGACCCTGGCTCTGCCACTTTCCAGTGGTAGGTCTTAGCACGCCCAGCTGACTCCTCCATGCCTGCTTTACGCACCTGCCCGTGTTAATGACACACCCTAGCCCAGCACCAAGCCGGGACCAAGAGGCAGGGCTGGGATTTGAATCCGGGGTGGTCTGACTTCTGACTTGTGCTTGCTAATTCTCATGGACCCAAGGGGTGCTGGGCTTCCTTGCCTGCTTAGGGGCCGGCCCCTGGGAGGTGACAGCCCAGGATGGAAGGGCATAGTTCCCTTGGTTCTTCCAACTCCCTCTCTCCTGTGTCCCCACTCAGCACTCCTCATTCTCTCATTGCTGACAGTGGCTGAAGCGTCCATGACTTGCGGATTAGCCCAGGCCAGGGCTCTGTGTGTGTGTGTGTGTGTGTGTGTGTGTGTGTGTGTGTGTGTATGCACATGTGTGTGTCTTTGTGTGCACATGTGCAGGCCATGCACCCGTGTGTGTTTGCACACACATACTTACTAGGGACACACGGGCTGGAGCAGTGCCTTGAACCACACCAACACTCTTCTGGAAAGACAAGACAAAGGCAGTCATCGATGGGGCGGCTGGCGTGCGTCTGAGCCTATGAGCCGGCGTGCCCGGCCGGTGAGGGCATTTAAGGTCATTCATGTTTAATCTTTTTTGAATAACTAATACTCTCACCCAGGACAAATATAAAAAAGTTTTGCAGTGACAAGTGTCCTTCATGTGCTTGTCCCACGTCTGTCGCGTTCTCGCTGTTTGCTAAAAAGATAAGAACTATTCTTCATTTCTTACATAACCTTCCAGAGTTTCTTGCTGCATAAACAAGCTAATACAAATCTATGTTCTTTTTTAAATTTTTTTAATTTTTTTTTTACAAATCTATATTCTGAATTTCTCCCCATTTTACTCGGCTTCATCGTATTACATCAAGTGGTTCTCCTCTCTTGAGGGTCCATTTGCTCTGTTTCAACCTTTTGCTTTTACAAATGTCGCTACAACGAGTAACCTCCTGTGTGAGCCCATTCTCACAGGTGTGAGTATGTCCGTGAGATAAATTCACGGAAGGGGGACTGGGGAACAAAAGCTTACATAGAACTTGTCATTTCCCCATATGCTGCCCAATCACCCTCCATGGGGCAGGTGTCACTGTCTACCCACCGGACACAGCTTCGAGGATCTTAACACGAAAGGGTCACTGGCGATTTCCGTGCACTCGTGTCGGCTTGGCCAGTAGGACACGGGCCTTTCGGCCTTCCCTGCGCAGGGTCCCCACCCTCCCTGCGCAGGGTCCCCATGCGGGGACCTTGTCCAAACACACACGGCACACCCATTCATGCTTGAGTCGGTTCGCTCTTTCTCTAGTGCCTCTTCCTCTGCGGTAGTTACTAAGCTAGGCGTCCCCTTGCCCACAGCCACTGGCACCACACACCCACAGATCGGTTCAGAGAAATGCAGCAGCACAGCCCTTGAGGAAGAAGTCTGCCCATGTTGACTCATTCAACAAATCCATGAGCACCTGCGAGTCCCCTCGCCTCTGAGCCCCAGGGTCCTCTTAAAAAAGGTGAGAGGTACAGACATCAAGGTTCCAAGACCCCTGCTTGCTCTCACGCCGCGTCACCCCCAGATCACGCTGTCAGTCTGTGGATGGACCAAAGGGCAGAAAGGCTTGGAAAACACTTCTGCAGGCCCATGAATAATTGCTTGTTTGCAAGGATGGCTTAAAGACCATCAACCCAGAGAGCACTTTGCATGCTGGAGAGGAATTGTGTGTGTGTGTGCGCGCGCGCTTGCGCGTGTCCAGGCGCGCACCTGTGTCTAGTGAATGTCCCTGGCCCACCTGTCCGCCCCAGGGCAGAGCGAATCAAGCCTAGCTTTGGCATGAGCCTGTCCTCGTCTGAAATCCTGGTAGGCCCACTCACTGATTGGGGGAATTTTCACCTCCATTTGTCCCTTTGTGGAAACGGGGCTCCTTCACATTTCCTCTATTGTGAGCATTGAATGAAATCTTAGTACCAACGGGCTGGACACGTAGGAGGGGCTCCCCAAACGTGATCTGCTTTTCTAGGAGTTTCCAAGAGCCCGCGGCTGGGCTGCCACGCCAGGGTCAGGCTCGGAGGCAGACCCGCCAGCCCCCCAGCAGGCCCCGGGAGAGTGTGGTGGAGCCGGCTGCACACTCCCGGCGGGCCAGGCGTCTGGACGGGCCAGGAGGTGGCTGCGGACGAGAGACAGCTGGGACAGTTGAATTGCTCCTCCGTTGCTCCCTCCCTCCCCTAACAGCGATCTGCATTTCAATGTGAGAAGGGAGGAAAGTAGGAAACTGCTCAAAGGGGCTACAATGATTAATCATTTAAAAAGCAAGATCTTAATTACAGGCCGCAATTTTTGCTATTTAAGGAGTCCATTAGTTGCCAGAAAGAAGAAGAAGAAATTATCACAGGTTATTCTCCCCACTAACGTAGAGCAGGGGTAGGGCGGCGGAGGAGGGGGGAGAATCAGCTGCCACTCCAAGCTGAGGGGGTGGGGGGCAGGGTCCCACCCAGGAGGAGGCCTGGCCAGGAAGCTCATGGGCCTGCCTGCTAGGGGGATCATCGAAGGGAGAAAGATGCTTCTCAGAGGCCCGGGCCTTGGCGCTGGGAGGTGGTGGGGGGCAGGAACAATTGTGGGGGGGGCAGGGCCCGGAATGCCACCTGTGGGTTCCCCTGGAGGCCTCCCCCCGGGCGTGGCAGCTGGCAGTCAGCTCCTCCCCCCACCGCAGTGACCCCTCCCATCCCACCCTGCTCTGGATGTGGGGTTAATTGCCAGGCCCTCCCCTCTGACCCCTCTGTGGGTTTTAGTCTTGTGGGGTCTCTGAGACCCCAGGGCATACAAGGGGACTGGGTGGGGGTGGGGGGCAGTGCTGGGAGTCAGATCAAAACAACCAAGCCTCTTTAGTGGATTAATTACTGATCCTCAGGGTCTGAAAGACCCAGGGATCAAGTCTCCAGCTCGGCCCCTCGACCTCAGAGGACCCTGGCCCGCCAGTTGACTTCCTCGTCTCTGCCACTTAGAAGCCCCGGCACACGCCCACCTCCGAGGGAGGCAAGGTGCCCTGCCCCCCAGGGACGCGGACGGAGCCCTGGCTGGCGGCTCCTCGTCTCAGAAGTGAGCCCAGCCACAGAGGGGCTCCACCAGCGGCCAGCAGCCACGGGAATGCCAGAACAGAAACCCAGATGGCCGTGGGCGTGGCGCTCCCGCACCTTCAAGATTAATAACTCAGGTGAGTCAAAAACGGGAAGCGTGAGCTGGAACCAGGCTCCAGACTATCCTAATTCCTACCCGGCCATGTGTTTAAAACAAGCTGGCAAGCAAGTTGCAAAGTTTACCAGCCTACCCAAAGGAAAGGTTTTTCCCTGCCAAGCCTGCTTGGTACTGGGAGTAAAATAAATGAAATCATTTCTATAAACAGTCCCTCCTGCCAGACTGATTAAATGCCTTGTGTGTGTGTGTGTGTGTGTGTGTGTGTGTGTGTGTGTGTGTGTCCATCAGCCTCATCTGTTTAACATTTAGGCCCCCAGAGGGCAGGCTGCTAAATCGGATTGAATGATAATCCCAGGGATTTCTGAGGGCGGGCGGGAGGAGGCCCACACCACAGCTTCACAATACGGGTTTGAATTCAAAATAAGCAAACTGATTCATGATCATTTTGCCCTGGACGCTGTCTCCTCCATCCTTAGACCCCTCTGCCACCCCCTCCCAAGAGAGGG